>CM026178.1:1097109-1251117 GCA_014825975.1 Bombus haemorrhoidalis
TAAGAAAGCTTGCAGGTTATAATTAATTTTTATCTAATTTCACTCAGCCTCGTTTCGTCGTACTTCTTTCTGTCAACGGCAGGAAATATGGTACGCTATTTATGACTGCGTTGCGTCTTCCGTAGTCGACCGGATGCGCGCGAGTTCGCAGCGAGTGGAGCTGCGAAAAGCCGCGATATATCAGCGCAATTCTTGGGACACGCGAAGACGAATATTGGTCGGCTCAGACGCTATAAAATATCGCGCTGTATCAACAAATTTGCTAATTAACGTTAGCCTCGGTACGTGCGACATTTTAGACTAACCAGAACCCTGAGTTTCTTTTTATTTAGCGACTAGTTTCGGCGCAAAGTGGCGTTATAGATCGATAGCTAGCGCACGATCAATTAATCTGGCTTAATTGGAATGACTTGATAATATCGCGGCGCACGGCTGTCGCTCCTTTCCCCATTTATGGAACAACGTATTTAGAAATTACGCACCGGAGCATTCACGTGGACGATGGCGCGCATGTGAAGCCGCGGAGCACACGCGTACCGGTTCCATAACGAGGATTACTTCATCCTCCTTGTCCTTCGAGGAGCCACCGACACTCGCGCGATTCGCTCGGCCAGCGTTCTCTTCGCTACCATATAGCTATTAGAAAATAATGGAATACGTAAAACGTTTACTCGCGATATATACTCGGTTTGTTCAAAGAATATCGCAATATAAAATACTAGATGTATCCACCGGATAGACATGTTACTCGTGCAACGGCTTTTAAATTTTATGCAAATCTCTTTATCAAAATCAAAGTGACGTTCGATCTGCAAACAAACAATTAACCAGTCAAAGACTGATACTAAGAGAGGTGTTAAGTGAATAGTGGCAGCTTCCAAAGCATATTGAGATCTGTAATCTTTCAAAGGCAGAACGAGCGTATTGAACTTGCAGTACAAGCGGATAAATTTCGAAAAAGTGATCGCAGCTACGATAAAGGAAGATTTAGGTGAAGAACGAGACGTCGGAGGAGGCGCATCAGCGGAATGGAAATAGATAAAAAGTAGGTCAGTAGATAGAAGAGGGAAATTCGAAAAGCGTGGTCGTAAGATAAAGACAAATTTAAGAGCGTCGACGATAAGAGCAAGGGCAGTTCGCGATCGCAGATCGCAAAACAGCAATGACGATTTTCATTATCGGTTTAGCGGATCAGAGTCGTGTCAGCCTCGAACGACCGAGAACTAGGGTTCAACGTTCAGCGAGAAGGTTTTCGAAGGAAAACAAAACCGCGTTGCAGCTCGTTTATCCTTCAGCCTGTAGGTAAGCCGTTTCGCGTCGGAAGTACGTTTACCAGATCTTGCACACGCGTTCAATAGCGGTGACGAATGGTCCCTTGGGTTGCCGAATTCTTCCCAGTGGACCGTGGTTAGCACGGTCGCAGAAGCCAAAGGTTCTGAGACGGCCCGCGAGGACGTAACTCATCGCCACGCCTCTGCAACGTAGCGCGTTGCATGAAACAGTGCTTCCTCCGCTCAACGTGCATACGTAACGCTCGCTCGGTCTGTGACAGCTCCGAGCCTCGCTATTCGCGTGTCCACGCGAAACTTTCTATAACGAACCACCCTTCCGTCACACTACTACTCCACGTTTCCCCTTTCCGTGACCGGATCAAACGGCGAACAAACGAGTCCACCAATCTTTTCTGAATTTCGTGCCTTGCGATTTCCTTTCGTGTACCATAATTGGTCTCGTTATGGACGATATGGTGAAAACATATCACGGAATAGAATAAAGTTGTAATTTAATCGATTAGCCGTGCGACTTG
This sequence comes from Bombus haemorrhoidalis, assembly GCA_014825975.1. NCBI lineage: Eukaryota > Metazoa > Arthropoda > Insecta > Hymenoptera > Apidae > Bombus > Bombus haemorrhoidalis. The sequence continues at coordinate 1,098,917 of CM026178.1, forward strand.
AAAGAATCTCGAGTTGGATCGTGAGACTTTCAACCCGCCAAATATCTCGCGTTTCATCGAGTGATCGCGTCATCGCGTTCGGCGAACCGTCGATATTCGGATCTCGCGTCAGAAATATCTTCTTTCCCTTCTATCTCTTCATCTGTCGACTATTTCTCTTCTACCAGCGGCTCAGTTTCTCCTCTGTCTCTGTCACCGGCCTTTCCCCAGCTTCGACCGGCTGCGGCGTTCTTTCGCCGGTTCGAAGGACGACCGCACGAGAGAATAAAGCCTATCCATACTCTCAATCTGTCAACCGCCTCCCACCCGGCTACACGGTGCACATGGCGAATCAAGCGTTGTTATGTAAATATGGAAAAGGTTGTTGATTCATGCATGAGGAGGGCATGAATCTCGTTGTCTTGTCCGACGAGCCGTGAAACTGATGCATTTGTATCGCTAGCCTCTCTCGATCCTCTCTCGCGTATTGTGCTGTGGTACGCGTGCGTTACGTTCGCGTATCTGTTCCCCACACGGTTATTCGTGTCGAACGAGCGGCGTTCGTGAATTTCCATTCGTCGAACGAAACGAACGTACGCCGTTGCCATTAGCCAATCATAGAAACAGCTAAATATTATGGAAACAATATACACGAGACAGGTGGTTTCTTTTCCTTAATTTCCATCCTTGTCCGACTCGAATCGATACGACGAAATTCATGTCGGTTCTATTGGAAAGATAGATTTGCGATTATAGGGCCATCAAGGAACCGAAATACAAGTTGAATTCCACACCTCTCGGCTGTGTTCACGTATACATTTATTTACGGCCGTGGCGCGTTTCGGCGCGAGTATACGCGCGGCATGTCGCGTGTGTGGATAGTCGCGACGACCAATAGACACCACCGCTGCTCTACGGCCGTGCAAGGATATTCACGGAGTCGCAATAAAGCATTTACCCACGCGTTGTGTATGCACATCTATCCTCATCCTCTGCGCGATATCGTTCGCGTATGCCTTCGTGCATACAATTGCATATCGTCCATCTTGGCCGCACATTGCAAATATGTATGAAACTGGCCTGTTCCTCGTGCTTCAGAAAGCGGCCGCTCGTAACGCCGTCCGCTTTATATTCGCTCGAAAACTCCAACTCGGTAATCGTTGCGGTTTTCCACTCTTCACCTTTCATTATTTCACCGACGATCCTACGACTGATAGATGTCAATTTTCCATGTTAATCCGTCTATTGGCAAAACATCGTTGAAATCAATCCTACTAGTCTATTTCAAACTTGCCTTACTTTGGACAAATTTTTATACCTTTTCCTACTCTCGAGTTAATCTTGGCTGCGTTCTCTTTAATTTCATATGCAATTCTGTTTAATTTGATATGCAATTCTGTTGAGATTGACTGACAGAGGAAAGAGTAGATGAATTTGTAATAGGAAAATATATTGAAATAAGCATAAATGCGGTATAATGTGAGAGTATAGTATGAGGTCAAAATTAAATAAATTGTCATCATTTATTAATTTGGTGTGTGATAGTGTTGAGGTTGTCTGATAGAGGAACGAGTGTATGAATTTGTAATAGGAAAATATATTGAAATAAATACAGGTACAATTATAGTGTATGAGGTCAAAATGAAATAAATTGTTATCATCATTTATTAATCTCATGTATGATAGTGTTGAAGTTGTCTGATAAATGAACCAGTGTATGAATTTGTAGTAAGAAAGTATATTGAAATAAATACAGGTACAAGCATAGTGTATGAGGTCAAAATGAAATAAATTGTTATCACTATTTATTAATTTGATGTGTGATAGTGTTGAGTTTGTCTGATAGAGGAACGAGTGTATGAATTTGCGATAGGAAAATATATTGAAATAGGTAAAAGTATAGGCATAGTGTATGAGGTCAAAATGAAATAAATTGTTATCACTATTTATTAATTTGATGTGTCATAGTGTTGCGGTTGTCTGATAGAGGAACCAGTGTATGAATTTGTAGTAAGAAAGTATATTGAAATAAGTACAGGTACAATTATAGTGTATGAGGTCAAAATGAAATAAATTGTTATCACTATTTATTAATTTGATGTGTGATAGTGTTGAGGTTGTCTGATAGATGAACCAGTGTATGAATTTGCGATAGGAAAATATATTGAAATAGGTAAAAGTATAGGCATAGTGTATGAAGTCAAAATGAAATAAATTGTTATCATCATTTATTAATTTGGTGTGTGATAGTGTTGCGGTTGTCTGATAGATGAACCAGTGTATGAATTTGTAATAGGAAAATATATTGAAATAAGTACAGGTTCAAGCATAGTGTATGAGGTCAAAATGAAATAAATTGTTATCATCATTTATTAATTTGATGTGTCATAGTGTTGAGGTTGTCTGATAGATGAACCAGTGTATGAATTTGTAATAGGAAAATATATTGAAATAAGTACAGGTTCAAGTATAGTGTATAAGGTCAAAATGAAATAAATTGTTATCACTATTTATTAATTTGATGTATGATAGTGTTGAGGTTGTCTGATAGATGAACCAGTGTATGAATTTGTAATAGGAAAATATATTGAAATAAGTACAGGTACAAGCATAGTGTATGAGGTCAAAATGAAATAAATTGTTATCACTGTTTATTAATTTGACGTGTGACAGTGTTAAAGTTGACTGATGAAGGAGCCAGAATTTGTAATAGGAAAATATATGGGAATAAGCGTAAGTGCAGGTATAGTGTACTCGCTCTTTCAGTGTCGCAATACAAAAGAAAGTGATAGGGGGTACGTTCATATATTTACAGCAGAGGACCTTACCGAAAAGTGAACCTTGGTGTGTAGCTTTGATTGAAGGGTGCAAGAAACAGCAATAGAAATCTACTTATAGCTGTTTCGCTTCTAGACCTTGTAATCGAGAAAGCAAAATTCGCAATTCGAGGCCACGATAATAAGCTCTTCATATTGTTTCCACTGAATTCTATTCCTTTCGTAACAACGACAAAGACAAATTACTTCAACGATATTTTCTTTAGGCTGCCGTGATTAATATCGACGGATATGCAAGTTTGACGTTTGCCGGACGAGCGACCGTCCTTAAAGGAACTAAATTCTACAATTTTCACACGTTCCCCTCGGATGCGTAAAAAAGCGCCGGTTAATCAGAAGGATCGCGAAACGCTCGACTTGCGACGCGGCGCAGCGTAATCTCTTGGCGCGGAATTTCGCGATCGCGCGTCCGAAGTCTGAAGTATCCGGCGTATCTGATCGGAACTCCGGCCGTGTATAATGGAAAAACGTAATATTTGTTCGGTTGATGAGCACGGGTGAAATATAGCGCGGCTCGGGAATAGGTAACCGGAGGCCGGCGGGGTGGGAGTTAGAATGAGACCAACACGAGCATAAATCAACATTACTCTGCATTAGAGTAGAGTTTCCGGCGTAGCTACCTACTGGAGTTTACCAGCAAGGTAAACTCCGGCTAAAGGTGGCTACGCCGCATTACGTGTACGTACAAGCGCGCTCACACAGTAAACAACGCCAGTTCCCCCCTCAACACGTATGCATTTTGCGCGTGTATCAGGTTTGCGGAGCCGACTCCAACCCTCTAACTTCCGAGTTACTTACCTACTTGCCACTTAGACGCCTCCCCCCTCCTCCTCCCCGTCGACCAGTACGTACCAGACTCTGCCAGTAATTCACTGTCACGTTTACAACGCCGGATCGAGACAGAGATATCTCTTTGGCCCGACTTCTTTTCCCTAACGATTGTTAATTAACCTCGGGGAAGGTGTTGGAAATACGTTACGGTTTTTCCCGTCGTTCGTCCTTGAACGAAGGGCTACGCTGTTACGGTAGGCGACGATGACGAGCGGCGATGGCGCAAGTCGAACGGAGGAAGATGTCTCCAGGTTCGGAGTTGCGTACATCTTCCCCTGGCCGTCTAATTTGCATCCATGGCGATTAACATAATCTGTATTCCGAATATTTATTTGGAATTAGCCGTGGCTTGCTCGTAACTCATGCAGGAATTAGTTAAGCTCAAGGATTTCGGGCTTACCAATCTCTGCCGCCTTTCGCGCTATTGCCTTCACCTTCGCTACGGCTGCCCGTTATCGCGCCATCCTTCTCCCGGCCCTTTCACCTCCTTTTAACCCTCCGCTCTATCACTGCACCATGCTAAAGAGAAATTGCGTTTTAAATAAACAATCTTAGATAACTGGAACGTTAAATCATCTCTTCCGAAATATATTAGCTAGTCCGAAATGTTTCTACCGTTTTATGTGGAAATAACAGACGCGCAATGTCTTTTCCTTTCATATCAGTTTATCGAATTACGCACGGACCTAATGACGGAGATACCTAGCGATCGCAGCTAATTCAATAAAATAATATAAAACGGACATTCTTGTCCTATCTATTATCGCTCTATCGAACGAAAGAAACTTTCGAGACCACCTAATATCGTCCATACTCCTCGTATCTCTTCTTCCCTTGCGATCTCGAACGATCGTAGCCGCTTGCCTCTCGTGTTGAAAAACTTGTCGCTAGGAGGAAAGTCAATGATCGAATCGCCGGACGTTTAATTGCCAGCGACGACGATTAAGAAGGTCCATTTTCCCTGAACACGAGGTTCTCGTAATCGAAAGGATCGGCGGGATAAAAATGGCCGTCGATCAGCCGGGACCGGCGTATGAAATTTACATATCGCGGGGGACGGGAATTCCGGCGCGGAATTAAGGTCTGAAACGGGCCGCAGGATCCGGACGTAGGGCCGCGGAGCGGGAGAAGTCGCGAAACGAGGATGATGGATTCCCGTCAATTATCGAGGCAACATCGTATTGTTTTACCGTCCGACGGCAACATTGATCGATCGCTGGCGTAGTCGTGTAGATACTTGCCTTCGGGCCTTTTTGCGTCTGCCCGACCAACACACCGATCGCCGATTGCATGCGCCAGCGTGCACACCCAGCCGGTAGCGGTGTATCCGCGACGAGATGAGCGCGGTGCGACGCGTAGGATCGGCCTACGCCGTCCAACTTCTTGCCAATCCGTCCGCTACGAGCTGGACAAGCTCCGATTTCTGACTCGGCCGAGGCAATTGCCGCGGCTTTTCACAGCATTGCTACGAATTGGTAACACCGTTGCGATAAATACCTCGGCGAGGATACAAGAAATCGATGCGTGTTCTCATGGGGAAATTGGGTTCGAACATGTGGGCGCATCGGTTTATTTGGCTTGGAAACCCTAATGGTTTGGACGAATTTCGTGGTTGGGTACGGGACGGACGAAGGGCGAGAATTTTCTAAATATTTGGATGTTTAAAGGGAGAAAGAAGGAGAGAAAAGATGGGCAGGAGAAGACTGCTGAGGAAAGAAAAGCGCTTGTTAGCTGACTCTATTTCTGTATGGTAGTCAGCAATGGGCCATTCATCAGGCGAGTTGTTAAAGACAAACTCATGGTATTCAGACGGCCTGTACTTGAAGTAGCTGTCAAGGTGCCAAGCGTTAATAAATATACTACCACCCCTTGGTAAGAGCAGATAGTAGTCGAAATCGCAGTCTGTCTTGGCCGACACCGAACACGTTGTTATCCACCATATATAACGCGACCATCGGACGCCAGGATTCCTGCTTATCTTCTTTTCAACGTCGATCGTCCCTATGAAATCTCGAGTTACCGATTTTCAGTCCTCGCAACTTTGCTTTCCCGATGCGCCCGTCTCTCCACGCTTGCTCCACTCTGCTCGCAACCGTGTCTGTGGTCGGGTTCGAGATAAAAGGAAGAAGAACCGCGGAAGATATTGTTCAGCGACAACTGTCTTAGCAGCAACGCGAATTTAACAGCACGGAGATGACGCGTGAGAAAATCGTACGATACAGCGTCCGTTCGCCGTCGACTCGGCGCTGCGTTTTCTTGTTTCTTCCTTTGCACCCGTCCCATGCCAAGATTCCCTCCGCCGAGGCTGCCGTTCTTCTCTGCGGTTACCTCTTCGAGAAATAAACGCAAATTAGACGTGTCGAGCAATCCCCTCTTTGGTAAAGGATATTCGCCCGTAACGAACATTAGAAATAGATTCGCGTACAACGGCCGCCAAACTGTGGCTTATTTTTAGCAAAAATTCCTTCCGACCACTTTCCATCGCAACGATAAAAAATCCAGCTCGCTTTTAGATCGCGTACCGTTTTAGAGTTTTATGGCTTCGTCGGAAGATGCGCGGCATTTCGTCGAGGTCACTACGAAGCTCCTTTACTTTCCTTGAGGTCTTCGGACTCTGTCCTTTTCATGCTGTTCGCGATTACCACGATTCTTCTTCGTAATATAATAATCGCGTCAAGTCCGGGCCGTTCCACCCCCGTGCTTTCCTTGAAAACTGTTTCGCTAGTTCTGGTCTCTTCCGCTGCGAATTCTCGCAACAGTTTAACACAGCGAGACGACGTGTGCGTCCGTTGCAGCATTCCCATAACTCCGTGCGCGTGTCTTAATAACCGCCGGACTGTAATGCCAAGGGTGCGATAATAAGTCTAATAAGTCGTGGTAGATAAGCATCGAGTACAGGGTAATTCAAAAGCGGAAAGAAGATAACAGTAGATCTGAATCATCGTTCGAGTCTATCCAGCTATCAAGCTGGCGGTCTTGAGCGAAGAAGAATAGAGTCTTTGATGGAACATTAAATTTTTATCGCCGTCCATTGCAATAACGTCGTACACCATCCATTATGCCGTTCTAATGACACGCTTTCGATGCCTCTGTCGAGACGATCGTTCAAATATGAATCAGGGCAAACGATTAAGCTCGGATACATGTTGGCCACGCCAATGTCGTTTGTCCGATGCTTTCAACTATCCATCGAGCATTCGTCAGCGAATGCGTCTCGGTGACACGGGCGAACGAAATTGATCGACCGGAGCGCACACACGGCGTATCTGTGCCAGATCTTAAAGAGCTACGAGGCCGATCGTAACTGTCGGACATAAAGCTCGCCCCCGCGGCAACGACGCCGCTTGAAAAAGTGGCCGCCTGAAAGGGGTCGGGGTATTAGACGAGACGGCAGTATCACGGTATTCGCGTAATAATGCTCATGATGCACGAGTTCGCAGCGTATTCTTGGCAGCCACTTCGCCGGCTATCGAACGCAAGGCAGGGGGTGGTTTGGGTTAAGTCTGGACAGCGCGAGTACGAAGAGGGGTGACACTCGAACGAACGCAGCGATACCAAGGATGGGGTGGGTTGTTGGCTGAAACGAGTGGCGCGGATTCGTACAGCCAGTAGGAAGTTTCGCGAATCGTTCTCCGCGTTTCTAGAGATTTTTCTGCCGCCTCTGGCCGGTGTATATTCCGTAGCGCGCCGGAACCAGACACCGCGGCCTCCGACGAGCAAAGCAAATATTTGGAGTCACGCCACTAAAAACTCGAGACCAGCCAACAGACGAGTTGATTTGTTTCCCTACGACGCCGCTTTCTTCGCTATTTTTTTTTTTTTCTTTTCTTTTCTTTTCTACCGTCTCCTGCCGCAGACATGGGTCTTCCTCTTCCACCATTCTTTAACTCCTCGCGATGCCTACGAAACTCGAGACCTTCGAGCATCCATCCGAAAATGACTCCTATAAGTCAAGTTAAACGCAAAGGCGCCTCCACTCGGCTCTGTTCATCGGCCAACTTTCTTTGCCTCGCGAGGAACTTCCTATTCTACTAGCGTCGCGTCCTCGCGCACTGTTACGCTTCCGGCATGTCGAGCACAGACCGGGCAACGGTAAGTTGATGGACGCAGAAGTTAATTGGAATTTATCGGCAGAAGGGCGTAATTACTCATCGTTCTGATAACATCGACGCGTCGATTATTCTTTAATAAGCTACATAAATCAAATCTTTATGCATTTTCTCCACCTGTAATGTGTATTAATTATTGCGCGTACTTTATCATCCGTATCTCCATAATATCGAATGAATGAATTAATTAATCGTATTAATAACGTATCAGTGGAAAAACAATCGACAGAAATCTGGAAGGACTAGACAAGGCTATTAAGTGCTTCAACCCTTCCGCTTCTCAGTCCGCCCAGGTGCTGTCACCGAAGGGAAGCTGTACATAGGTTTTGCCGAGCCTTGCAAAAACCGTATACGAATGAATCCACTCTGTTCGGATGTTCGAAGCGTTTGCTTCAACAACGAGTAACTTTAAGAAACGATCGAATATGAGAACGTTGTGGCGATAAGGACAAGAGTACGCGCGCCATTTGGGTGCCGGACTCGCCAGTCGTCGCCGTCGAAGCGAAAGGGCGTCGCTGTATCGAGCAAGCTACCACGCATTCTGTAAATTCTGAAACTTGGACGAAAGTTAATTTCGTGTACTGCATGCACCGCTTTGTGCCTCGTTCTCCTTCGCGTTCAAAGGTTCATTTAAAGGGTGTATCCTTAACCCGTAACTCTTTGCCTCGGTAACTCGCACCCTCGCTTCGCCACTTAGGCCGGCGGTAGTAGGTTTTTAGCACCCTTAAAAGCCGTGGCCTATTCTCCGTCGTGCCCTCTGACTTCCTCGACACGCGTTCTATGAAACGAAAATTCTGCCGCTTGAACGCGGTGAGCGACGCTGTGGTGCTAAGGACAAGGGGACGGCGCTTGTTACCTCGGTGGTTCTCTCTTTACGAAGGTGTCGCGACGCTGGCGCTCAGCCGCGTGACGGGCCTCGTTATAATTGCAGCAAGCGTGCCGACGAAAAGTATAGGCGCGTGCGAGCTTGGAGACGAGCGCGGATGTTCATATCGGCGATTTATGCGAACCCGTTGATAAATGGCGGCTTCTAGTGGACTCTAGCGTTCGCTTGTCCCCTCGTGACGAACGAGCTCGGCCACTTGAATCGAAAGCCGAAACAATCATTTAAATTTAATTAAACCGGAACGAATTTACGCGGTCGCGCCGCTGAGCGGGTCGCTTTTAAATTCGCACGGTGGTCTGTCTTCGCCACGGTTATTTATGTTTTCCTCCGTAAACGAGCGCCGTCACGCCACGCGAATAATCTTCCCTCCGTGTCTTTCTCCAATGAACTTTCAATTCGTTCGTATTCCTATTATCCGTTCCATATGATATTTTTCATTCGCTCGATGGACGCGCGGAATTTTCAAGTTCGGAAACCGCGCGCGCTACCAAAGTCGTTGAAAGCGAAGAGACCAGGCGGCGGTATGTTTGCGCGCGAAATTAATTAGTTAATTAAGCAGCGAGCGATGCTGTCCATCCAATTAAATCCGGTCGGCTGAATGCGCAGACTCGACAAGAAGCGGCTCGCGTTATACCCACAACTTTCCGGCCACCCTGTCCCTTGCCCCTTGCCCTACAGAGTGCCCCTCTCGTGCGCTGTCTTCCGCTTTCATCTTCGCACTCCATATCCACGTTCGAGTCCCTTATGCGCCGTGTAGTCACGTGTGCCACGTGCTTGCCATACCTCCGCGTCTGCTTGCAACCCTCGAGACACCGACGCGCAGGCCATGAAACTTCCTCGATTTTCCTCGTCACGCTGTTCCTCTGCGCGTTACGTGAAAGTATTCGCCTTGCGGATACGTACAAATAACGCTGGACGAAATCCTGTAATTGGAAATATTTATCGCACTGACCGAAGGGAAATTTAAATTAATTTTTTACAAACACCGGCAATTATCGATCGTTTATAAATTAACGTGTTCAACGCGCGAGACCTTCTACGATTATTATAAAAAATATCGCTCGTTTTTTATTCTACGCGTTGGTAGATCGTTGGAAAATACGTTGAAAAAGAAATGTATACGTATCGATATCGTATTGGGTGCGTTAATACGAGCTCGTCTGTAAATTAAATTTCCTCGATTAAAGATCGATTAAAGCGTATTTATTATCACTCTATCGTGTTACTGGTTACTGGAGGGCGTACCACAAATCACTCTCGCAAATTCTTCCTTCCCCTTTCGAGTCCTCTTAATGGAGTGCTTCTTCCAGCCCCGCCACAGAAACGTTCCAATTTCACCGACCAAGTGGTTGATTAACGTGCGTTAATTATTTCTTTCGGGTCGGTTTTTACGAGACGATCGGTGGCCTGCCGCGTTCGTCACGCCTCCTGTATTGACGCAAGAGTTATTACTTCGTAGCATTGCGCGCTGCTCGAACGCCACGGGATCGCGATGCTTGCGCGGAATGATCGATCGATGATCCTTAATTATTCTTCTCGACGGGTGAGAAAAACGACCGTCACCGCAACGATAAGGAACCCCGTTGTTTCACTTCGCTTTAAATACTATACTCTAGTATTGTGTAGAAAGAAGCCTCGTTGGTGATTCAACTTCATTAGAAAAGCTAGAAAGAAAAACGTGTCGATATGGTATCTAGTGTGAAGTGTTCCGGTTTCATTCTCAGGCATTCAAGAGGTTTAGTGTTCTGGGAAAACACTCGTTCACGATGCAGATCTATACAACCGTACGCTATAGCGAACTTCGCACACTAGTTACAAGCTAAGAGTAACAGTGAAACCTTCAAATTAATCATGTTATCTGAATTCAAACAACTTGAAACTACCCTGTCTGTTTACTTTGTTTCTACCCTTCTCTTCCGTTAATTAATCAAATCGCTTCGATTTAAATATCTTGGCTGATGTGCGCGACGCTCGAATCAGTAAGAAGAACGCCTCTAATTATATAAAATAATATTCCCTGTTATTGTAAATATTACATTTACCAAATATACCGGAATATTTCAATTGTAGGTTGTCCGGAAAGTTTCTTTCGTTTTATGCGGAAATAATAGACGCACGATGTTTCTTCTTTTGTATTAGTTTGTTCATTAGATTCAGCTAGAACCAAATATACGATAATCGTTTGTTATTCGCGTTATAGTACCACGGCAGAATAATTTGCTTGCGATTCTCAATGAGAATTGATCGTAAGCTATATATAAGAAGATTATGCACGGACAGGATAATAGAAATGGTCACACGTAATTCGATAAAAGAATATAAAAGAGAAATTGTTCGTCTGTTATCGCCTTATGCAACGAAAGAAACTTTTCGGACGACCTGATACAGCTTTGAATTTCGTTGCAAGGAGATATTCTGGTCGTTGAAGAATTGTATCAGGATTTGTGATCACTGTTCCTTTTTAAACGTTGAAACTTGGAAATTCGATAGCGAGTACTTGAATTGGAAAATTTACGTCTAAAAGTTACTCTACGAACGTTCCGATTCAAAGTGTTTCATTTGACGAACATGCTGTAATTTAATATATTAGGTTGTCCGAAATGTTTCTTTCGTTTCGTAAGGAAATAACACACTGTTTTATATTAGTTTATTGAATTATGCACAAACAGAATAGTAGAAACAGAACGAAATGGAGCACACGTAATTCCATAAAATAATATAAAAGACAAATTCTTGTTCATCTATTGTAGTCCAAGTGTAGAAGGAATACTTTATGTATAATAACTAATTTACTTTATTTATAATACTAAGAAATTAATTGTTTTGTTGTAAAATAACGGTGAAAGAGTTTCCTTATTTATATTTATCTATTTTTTTTCTTATTATTTAGTTTCTTCCGTTTTACGAGGAAATAATAGACGCACAATGTCTTTTCTTTCACATTAATTTATCAAATCATGCAGAAACATAATAATAGAAATAGAACGAAATAAAATAATATAAAAGACAAATTGTTGTTCATCTATTATACTCCAAGTGTGGAAGGAATACCTTATTCATAACTATAGTAAGAAATTAATTTTTTTGTTGTAAGATAACGGTGAAAGAGTTTCCTTATTTATATTTATTTATTTTTCTATCAGTTTCTTCCTTTTTACGAGGAAATAATAGACGCACAATGTCTTCTCTTTCATATTAATTTATCAAATCATGCAGAAACATAATAATAGAAATAGAACGAAATAAAATAATATAAAAGAGAAATTGTTGTTCATCTATTATACTCCAAGTGTCGAAGGAATATCTTATTCATAACTATAGTAAGAAATTAATTGTTTTGTTGTAAGATAACGGTGAAAGAGCTTCCTTATTTATATTTATTTATTTTTCTATCAGTTTCTTCCTTTTCACGAGCAAATAATAGACGCACAATGTCTTCTCTTTCATATTAATTTATCAAATCATGCAGAAACATAATAATAGAAATAGAACGAAATAAAATAATATAAAAGAAAAATTGTTGTTCATCTATTGTACTCCAAGTGTGGAAGGAATACTTTATATATAATAACTAATTTACTTTATTTATAATACTAAGAAATTAATTGTTTTGTTGTAAGATAACGGTGAAAGAGTTTCCTTATTTATATTTATTTATTTTTCTATCAGTTTCTTCCTTTTTACGAGCAAATAATAGACGCACAATGTCTTTTCTTTCACGTTAATTTATCGAATTACGCAGAAACATAATAACAGAAATAGAACGAAATAAAATAATATAAAAGAGAAATTGTTCGTCTGTGATCGCCGTATGGAACGAAAGAAACTTTTCGGACGACCTAATACCCGTATATCTCGTCAAATCTTGCCGTACAGGAACTCGACGAGACCTTGCTCGAATAATGCAAACAGTGGGTGTATAAACATCGCAAGATCTCTGATGCTGAATGTATCGAGCGTGTCCCTGAAGCTTCGCAGGCTCCCTGAACGTGCGAATATTGCTAGAGGAGATTTAACGAGCGACGAGAGAGTCGCAGAACGAGCGTATCTATATCTATAGATAGCGTGTACGTATATACCGTAGCGAGCGAATGAACGAACGGACGGGTGAAAATGATGGGCCGAATGAAACTGGTGTAAAACAGCGGGTAAATTTTAGCGTGAAGAAACAAAGCGTTTGTTGCTGTTGCACGAGAAGAGAATGAAGAGCGCGCGCGCGCGCCATTTTCGACAGGGAGGGGGTGGCTTGGGGCCGCTAGCGAGCGGAGAGAGGTGAATCGGCCGAGCGATTTGTCCCGTCTGTTAATTAGTGAAAAAACGGAGTATGAATCTCGAGCGATCGTATATTACCGCGGCCGTAATGGATGGGATTACAGCTGCTGTGTTAAATTAAACCGACCGGCGGCCGCGGCTACGCTACAGTACGTTATGTAGATATAGCTACACGCTAACCCGTAGCGCAGGGGGTTTCCCTTCCTCTGTCTATGTATTATCCATGTACAGCAAGTACCGTTACCTATAGTATTTTCCCTCGACTAGCTCGTCTCTGCCCCAAAGCATCCCTTTCGCCCGCCCCCTTATCCAAAGGTTCGCGTCCGACACAGAGGTGTTCTTCTCTCGACACGTAGAATTGGAGGAAAGCCGGCTACGTTACGCGTAATTATTTCCGCCGACGTATCGGCGGCCCTTGCCTCGTTGCTTCGACTTGCAAGTAACTTTAGGACACGTATACACATCCGACTTGGTTTGCGGATTTCCATGGAATTGCGCCAGCACAACGAACCGTGTTTAGGTAATATCTGTTAACGCGATTCGACGCGAATTAATGCACCGGGCATGTACGTAGATACACGTTCGAGTTTCGTGATTTTACCTCTTTGCCGAACGAATGGAACGAGTTTCTGACCGGTTGCTTAGCGGAACGAATCGTGTCGGCTGCTTCTTCGCGAACACGATGCGACGAAAACGGGTAAATTGTACGGTATATGGGAGAGTGTACGGTGGAAAAAATATTCAGTGTACATAACGAGAATTCAGTCCCCGCGCCATGCAATACCAGCCTCGGTTGTTTTCGTTGCCTGCAGGAGGCTGCAGAAAGCCGGTCTATCTCGTGCAATTGCGCGCAGCGACGTATCAGTCGTTAGTCAGGTCGCGGGTTGAAGGATGGAAAATGGCGATGAAGCGGAACGGCGAGAGTTGGCATGGCACTCTTCCGCGCAATTATTACGCAATAAGAGGGTGAAGCACGTGTTGCCGGTCCCTACTGTTTTGACCGCTTGGTGATTTACACGTCGCTTAGCCAGATATATCCCGGCAATTAATTAACTTATCAATGGCTCGCGACCCCTGTTGCGCGGAAGAGTTTAAACGGAGAACCGAAATCCTGGATTTCGATGGTTTCTACCCCGTTAGGTTCGCCAGCTGTTGAATGCTCGCAACTCGAATCCTTTCGTCGATTATCGTACGTTCGGTTTACTACTCTTCCGTTCTTTCCATTCGACGTTATTTCAAAGGTTCCGAGCGCATTGATTATTCCGAAGCGCCATAGTACGCGACAAGTATGAACATTTACGAGTCTCCGGGGGATGTGCAGAGAAAGCCGTTGGCTCCGTGACTTCGATGCCGGAATCCTTTGGCAGCGAATAACGGATCGACTGGTTATCTCGATAACGCAATTAGGTGGTCGCGGTAACTCGGACCGGTTGGACAAATCTCTTTTATCTGCACGGAGAGGGGAAGATAGCGGAATTTTCTTGGTTCTGCACGGTACACGCTGCGCGTAGTAAGGAAGGGAACATTTACGTGGGCGCGCTAGCTTGCGCGCGCGCGCGCGCGCGTCCGAGAAGAGGAGAGGGTGTTGGAGAGAGGAGGGAACCTGGGAAAAGAAGAGAGAGCCCACGGAGGCAAGGAGAGATAGATTACTCCGCCATTCTTGCAATTTCCCTGTCGTATCGAGGCTCGTAAATTCCCGGTGAAATATGCGAAGGGGCGCCTGGTGCGGGCAGCACGCTGCTGCTCTGCTCTGCTCCGCTCCGTTCTCCTCTATCTCTCTTCCTCTCTCCCTTTTTCGCTCTCCGCTCACCCGCACATTCGTCCACCCTCCTCGCGCTGCCGCCCTTTACTCCCACGATAGGGGTTGCAAGGGGTATGTCTAGCGGGGCATAGTCCTCGGCCTCCACGTATCACCGTCCGGGGGTGCGAAATATCCGGAATTAGCGTTATCTTGCGGATCGCCTTGGTGAATCCTGGATTTTCAACCGGCCACGTTTATCGGCCGCCATCGCGCTGCTACCCATCCCACCGAGAAAAACGGCCGTTGCACATTTCGCAGTCGGCATTCACGAGTGTTGCAATACCTTCGAATACCTACCCTTCTTCGCGGAATGATTTACAAGACATAGGGAAGCAGACGTCGATCCATCGTTTTTTAGTTGTAGCATTAGCTCGCAACTATTTCCATCGAACGAGCATTGTACTCTCGTGTTCTACGCTGATACGTTCCAGTTCTCCCAATGGAAAATAGCTAAATCATTGGGATTGGCGGGATAGCGGATGTTGATACTGCAGGCCCACTGTTATTGCTTATCCGAGGAGCGGCCTTTTTTGCGCGATAGCGGCTGCCTCGCCATAGTGCCAGCATCTAAATCGGAGGGTTGCCGGGACGAGTGCCTTTCAGATACAAGGGGGAGGTGTTTGTCAAGACGATAGTAGAAGGGAAAGTCTGCGGTGGCAGATAAGGGCGAAAGAAGTAGCGAGCAGTTGTGGGAGTGGAAATGCTCGAAACGCTTTTTCGTCGCTGGAGAACCGACAGAGGGGGAGGAGAACCGCTAGCTTATATCACCGCAGCCGCGACTGCAATTCGGCCCCTATATTTAATTTCGCTGCTTCGGGGATTGTGGATGGCGTAGGTGGTAGAAGCGGTAGGGCGAGTAAGAATCGTCGTTTAATCTAACCGAGATCCTATCTTCCTGGAATTTATCATTCGATAAATTGCCTGCGTGTCCCCTGCTACGTCGAACACCGCTCGCAAGATCTTGTTCAGCCGATACCTCGAGGACGTCCGCGTGATACACTGTTCCTACGATATTACGATTCTGACTGAAAAACCGCAAGAAACTCGGTACAGGAGTTAAGAAATACAGGGTAAAGGCAGCGATATTTTGGTGGTAATGGTTTCTGCAGCTCGCACAAGGTCCTAGAGACGGAGTCCACGGGGCAATTGGTGGTTTATGAATCGTAGTGCACCTCATCTCTCCCTCATCTTCCTCCGCTCCGTTTTGGCCGGGTCCGGCTCAGGCCACGACTATTTCCGCGTGATTCTCACACCCTGCTTCGCTCTTAACTTAATGTTGTTTCCCTCAGTCCATTAAAAGCTACGCCACTCGGCTCGTTTCACTTCCCACACTGCGGTTGCGGCCTTGTGGTCGCACTTGCTTCGCCTGCCTTCTCCCTCTTTCGCCAGAGCGCACGAGAAGTCGTGTTCCATTACCCTCTATGCCAACCTGTTCTTCTTACCTGTTTCCCCTTCTTGCGATACCAACGAAAGTGTGCTGAACTTTTTGCCCCGGCGCGCGCGACCGCTTCTTACCACCAACTCGCTAAGAATAATAGTGTCGTATCACGGCAGAGCTTCCTGGTCGCGACGCTCAAATTTAATTAACACGGTGTAATTGAAAAAACGACTCGTCACCGCAATGGTATCTCGTCGTTGATTCCTTTCACCCAACATTACCACGTATAATCGTTCTGACAAATTTATTCCTTGCTGTAACGTTATTCATTTTCTTGCTTCCTTTACTATTCTTGGCAATCCTGGCTCCCGTAATACGAGTTTGCGCGACACAGTACTCTTCAGGAACATGTATATTATACGAGAATCGTCCTTCCCTTCGCGTCGATGTTCCACGAATATCGTAGGACTTTTGTATTCATTTAGAAAGGATCGTACTTTCACGCGGACCATCCTGCTCGACAACGCTGACGACGCTCTCCGACTTCTCAACTAACTGCCTGTCAATTCCTCTTTCTCCCTGAAGCATCCCTTTGTTTCTTCTCACAGCGCCAACACGTACGCGTTCAGCAACCGTCAAACGGTCACATAGGCCTTTTTTCCGCGTAGCTGTTCGACCGAAGGAGCGACGACGCATTGATGGGCCTGTCTCGGCACTTAGGCTTCCTCGCAACGTTCTTTATGGTTCGTGTCATGTCCAAGTTCTTAACGGATCAGAATTATCTGTTTTCCAAGGTCACGGCTACATGTTCATCAGAGAATTAGCAACGCTGGTCTATCGCGTGTTCGTTAACAGCCATCATATTTTAAACGAACCGCTGTGGAAGACGC
Source organism: Bombus haemorrhoidalis (assembly GCA_014825975.1). Taxonomy (NCBI): domain Eukaryota; kingdom Metazoa; phylum Arthropoda; class Insecta; order Hymenoptera; family Apidae; genus Bombus; species Bombus haemorrhoidalis. The sequence goes on from CM026178.1 coordinate 1,115,900, forward strand.
GAGGCTCACGGTTGTAGTGGCTGGGGGATCCGTCATTTCTGTAGCTGCAAGTCTTTCCACCGCGTCCATCTCGTTATCACCGGTCAATAGATCACCGGTTGTATCGCGACGCGTACGTTTCAATCACTCAACACGTTTCGCGATTTTCGCAACCTGTCGACGAGGTACGTTCGGGCAATCTGAATTCTCGCAGAGATCCAGTTTAGAAGCGATGACAGTTATGGATCTCGGCATCGTAACGCTGTGCCAACCGGTGATGTCGTTTGTCATCCCTCTGCCACCGTATCCCTCCCTCCCTCCCTCCCTCCTCTCAGCCTGTCAAGCGATAGAGGGGTGTCGGTCGTAACAGCGCGCCAGGATACAACCGAGCAGCCCCAGAACGCGCGTTAACGTTCTACACGTGCTCGCCTAATCCTGAATACGGAGTTTACTGTTACGTAATGCACCGCCACCGTGTTACCACGCACCAGGTACGATATCAACCCCCTTCTGTTTCGCCCATCTTCGTCCCTTGCCACCTGTCTACAATCGTACTCCAGCCTCTCTTCTCTACGTCATGCCATGTGTACGCAGAGTCGACCCAGTGTGACAGAACTCGCAATACGGAGTAGTTAATATACTGGTTTCTCGTCGTTAGTCGAGACAACATTACATCTCGGCAACCGAGACCGTGGTTGTCGCGGTATAATTCTAGCTGGGCCAATCAACCATCGAGGCAAAGCTCGCCGCGAATTCAGATTGATGCATCCGACTAATTGCGCCGGCCAGTTACTTCGACAGCGATACTGCCACCGTGTAATCGGACTTGTTCGCTACAAGATCCGATCTGTATGGTACTCGAAAGAAAGCTTCTCTTTGCAGACTGCCGTATGGGGTTGGCAACTAAGTGACTGCGGATCTTGTCATTGTAACCTAATGATAAAATCCGCAATCACTTAGTTGCCAATCCGGTGCAATGCACTTTCGACCTTCGCACTGCAGATCGCCCACGATTTTCGATACACGCCATTTGCAACTCGTTTCCATAATTGTTTTTTTTTTTATTATTCTAAAAACGGATAATTGTAACGGGGCAGATAAAGAGGGAGATATTGGGCTGGCAACTAAGTGACTGCGGATCTTGTCATTATAACCTAATGATAAAATCGGCAATCACTTAGTTGCCAACCCGGTGCAATGCACTGTCGACCTTCGCACGGCACATCGCCCACGATTTTCGATACACGCCATTTGCAACTCGTTTTTATAATTGTTTTTTTTATTATTATTATTCTAAAAACGGATAATTGTAACGGGGCAGATAAAGGGGGAGATATTGGGCTGGCAACTAAGTGACTGCGGATCTTGTCATTGTAACCTAATGATAAAATCCGCAATCACTTAGTTGCCAATCCGGTGCAATGCACTGTCGACCTTCGCACTGCAGATCGCCCACGATTTTCGATACACGCCATTTGCAACTCGTTTTTATAATTTTTTTTTTTTTTTTTTTTTTAAAACGGATNCCGGTGCAATGCACTGTCGACCTTCGCACGGCACATCGCCCACGATTTTCGATACACGCCATTTGCAACTCGTTTTCATAATTGTCTTTTTTTTATTATTCTAAAAACGGATAATTGTAACGGGGCAGATAAAGGGGGAGATATTGGGCTGGCAACTAAGTGACTGCGGATTTTGTCATTATAACCTAATGATAAAATCGGCAATCACTTAGTTGCCAACCCGGTTGTTGGTATTTTTTGAATAATTTGCAGCATGGCAATTTTTCCATTTTACACCGACTCTCTTGAATTCTTGCGACAAACGATAATTGACATTCTCTAAGAGCGCGTACTTGGAATTTTTCGAACATGTTTCGACGTAAATCTATTTCTTCCTCGTTCCCGTTCTCTAGAATTCCTGTTACAAGTGACTAAATATTGCTCGTTTTAGATTTCCTTCCGTTCTAATCGTGCGCAAACGAAATCAAAGGACATTCTTGCAATTAACGATGCGAGATATCCGAAGGAAGGATGAAAAAATTAGTCGCAATAAAATTAGCTAGCAGAGTAATCTGCAACCTGATGCCTGCAGCTGTGTTTTTTTAAGAAAGCGAAACGGTCGTGAGAAGCGTGAAGAGAACCGGACTCAACATCTTCATCCCGTTCGCTTCTATCAGAGTTGATGACCGGTTGCCTCGTAACGGGCTTCTATCGATCCGATAATACCAATTCGAAAATTACGGGATTTAGGGAGCGATTTAACTGTGGGAAGCGTATTCAGCATCGTGAATTTTGCATCTCTGGACACGCGAGCAATCGAAAAGAGGTTGCTTCTCCATCTTAGCCCGGACACGAAAAGAGGAGCCGCCGTGACCGTTAAAAGATAACCGGTGGAAAGTTTAATTCGGCTGCCTTTGATATTGACGAGTTAATTAAATCTTTTTTTTTTTCCAGCTTAATCAACCTATGACGATAGGAATAAAAAATCGCAATTCCGTTTCGAGTCAGCGCGTGCTAAATCGCAATTATGCAACCATGCTACATGGCTACAAGGTTTTACATAAAATTCTAACAGCACTGGGAAACGATGCTGCTCACGACGAAACTTCGGTTGACAGTGAGTGACGAATGGCGCGTTCACCGCGCTGTCTATGATTGCTTAATTCGCATGCCGATGCTCGAAACCGGCTAGGGCTAGTCACTTCGTTCTTATCGCGATCTTACTTAGTTGAATAATAATTAACCTAGCCGACTCCGAGTTTCCTTCTTATCGTTCGAACTGTCTCGACGTCGAGTGCGCTTTGTCCACGATAAGCGTATCCGTGTTGAAAATCAAGCACTGGTCGACTACTATCGACGAAACGCAAACATCACTGAACATCGTGCGACATATATTTCCTTTGGAAAATAAATCATCATTTTTCGATCTCTATTCGGCCAAACTGAAATTCCTTCGAGAGAAAAGATCGTCGAGTTGCTTCTTCTCCGTTTACCCTTGAAATTTTCCATCCATTGAATTTCCATTATATATATATATACAATAACAATATAAATTAACCCTTTCGAATGGTTTTTAACCCTTTGTGAATATCGCGCTGGCGCATATGCCAGCGTCGGAATAGAAGCGTCGGGACGTTAAAAGATGGACCGTTGGCATATAAATGCTATTAATTTAAGCAAAGGAATCCATCGGTCCGTGAAAAGATCGTGCGTGCGGACGAATAGGAAAAAAAGGAAAATTACGTTGTGCTCGCATGCTTACGAGCTTTCGTAGGGTTGCACCCTGGGGGCTATTGTCGTCGGATTCCATAGTGGCAGGCAGCGAGCGTGCAACCATAATCTATTTAGAGGAGGGTTGCGAGGCGTACCGTTCTAGGCCCAAACTCCGCCCTAATACTTTGGGAAATAGTGAAAAGTACTAGGTGCTCCGGCAAGATGATAAATTTCGGCTCATTAAATATTCTAATACGCGCTCACCCCTAGCGACCATGGTCACGATATTGACTCGAAGAATTCACGTAATTCGGTAGCCAACGATGGAATTACAAATTGGAATTAAAGACGACGGAGGGGCGCTTCCGCGTCAATTGCTTCCGCGTGCGAAAGTTATTGAAATTTTTCCCGCAGCTGATATTATGAAACGGCGTGAGCTTCGTGACTAAATTTCTGTTGAATCTTTTTTATATGATAATATACATGCTGAAGATTCGCCTTCTCTCCGTTACGGATCTACCTCTTGTTTAATATTACACGAATGAAATTTATTATAAAATCTACGAGAATGTTGAGAATTTTGCCTTGATCTTAATTGATTTCGATATAATTAAATAATGCTGAAGGAACGCTAGATTTACATTTAGCATTTATATCAGAACGGTTATATATTTATTCGACAAACGATTTCAAAGATATTCATCGATACACGCGTGAACGCGTCTCACCTTCTTCCATACCAGCAGACTGTTAACTGAACGCCGCGCGCACACATACTCACACGCGCTGATATTCACATACAGGTATCACTACTACGCAGCTAAGCTGCTCTAGCACATCACATTATACATATCTCAATGAAGAAAAAGTATGTTGTGAAAATCAAAAATAAAATTGACGTTTTTTACGTACTTAATTACCAGATGCCTGACAGAGCTCTTCCATCTGCCGATCCTGCTATTTGAACATCTGATAAAAAATGAAAAAAGAAAAAAAATGTTTTCTTGGAAAAGGAACAGTTTTAATGAGCCGTTCGTGGGGCCCGAATCCGGCGTTCTAGACGAGGGCAAACGGTTCTAGGTAAGCGGCGAGCGAGGGGAAAAAAGGTAACTCGATGCGTCGGATAACGTAATGCAGGAATGTCGCGCTTCTGGTTTTTTTTCGTCGCCGCTAAGTAAGAATGAAAGCGCACGGCCAACGTGTAACTACGCGAGGGAAATATGGGAGAAGGATTCGCGTTCCCGTCATTACGAACCTGCTACTCGATGAAGGTTTTACGCATTCGTCTGTCAAAATAATTCCTCCGATCTGAGATAATGTCCGAGGAAGAATTTTGTAACTCGGATTCTACGAAAGGTACATCTATTTAAAATAAATGTCGCTCACAGTGTTCTTGTCTAAAATCTAAACATTCGTAGCTAAAGTTTACGTACTCTATACAGTAAAATATACCCGAGTACCTTTAGGGCCACGGAAAAGTCGTGTACGGACAAAAATAAACATAAACGAAAATAGAAGAAAATAAAAGTTATGTAGATATCTGGTGGATGAGTTGGCTCGTGGTGACACGTAAAACACACAAGCTTCGATCTCGGTTCCGGGACAATTTCGTAAGCCCCACCCCGAAAACCCCTACCCTTCTATTTTAACCAGTCCCCCTTTTACCCCCGTCAGAAAATCCCATCATAGCAGTCGGGGTAGAGCGGGTCCATGGCACGTTGGGTCCACCATAGTAAATCAGGCAGTCGCAGGCGGTCCTTCTGATCCGGCCGAGCCGGGCTGCCGTAAGACGCGTCAACTTAGCCCGTCCTACTCGCGCCATCCACACGAAAGTAGTGAAATAACTCGTCTAAGTAACTCTATCTACCCCGTGGAATCGCTTATGGCTCATAAACGCCTCGTAACTTAGCTCGGTGGCACGCGCCCTTGAGAAATACTGCCGTGCACCACAGAGAGAAAAAGAGAGAGGGAGAGGGAGAGGGAAGGAGAAAGGGTAACGGTCGCAGTGTTGTTTATTACCGAAACGCGCGCACAGTTTGTTCGGTCGTAGAATATGCGACAGTTTATTTTTTACCGCGTGTGACGAGTGACCGATATATCCTCCAAATCTTCTTCCATGTGGTGATGCTGCATAGAACACGATCGCTGCCTTAATTCACGCAATGGGACGCATCGGAGACAGGTAATCGACGGAGATCTGGAATTTAAAAATTCATTGGCTTTGTCTTCTTTGTTGCTTATTTGAAGGGAGGAAGTTGTGCGTGGGATACTTTCAAAGTAAAGATCTTCGCGAACTTTCAGAGATCGCGTTATTAAAAGTAAATATAGATCTTTAATTTATTACGGTCGTTCCGCGATGCCGAGTATTCGATCTTGGAATATACAACCATCGTGGAAATTGGAGAAATTTTCCCTTGTACTTTCTATCTTTACATACATATTCTACAGTAATGCATTAATAATTATTTATTTTTCTCTGGCGGAATTACCAAAAATTCATACACCTCGACTAAATATTATTTTTCTACCGGTTTATGTAATCTTTACTCTCGTCGATAAATTACGCGGTCCACCGAATGTAAATGGGGTTTTTCGACACGCAGGGCACGCATCCCCCCGCTTTAATTCGCCGCGCAAATTCGCGAAAGTTCATTTACGACAGATCCGTTAAAAACACGGGATAATAGCCCGGTCGAAATGAATCATCGACGGTCGCCGAACGAACGGCTATAGAAATTAATTAAAATTAATGAAGCGTAAACGGAAGTAACGATAACATGACGGATCGACGCATTTACAAGCAACCTCTACCCTTCTCACTCCGCGATTCTCATAGCGTTAACGGCACGGGAATTTTGCGATCGTTTAATTTACCTCCATTGACAAAACAACACCTAACCTCTCTCGAGCGACGCCCAATGAATAAGGTTCTTCGTCCGTGTAATTTTAAAGAATTTTGTTACGTTTCAAACAACTCGCATAGTAAAATATCGAATATTAAAGTTAATACAGAAATATTCCGCATGAATTATCGTACGCGTTGGTTTATTAAACAGACGAATGATAAAATCGTAATAATCGGTGTATATTAAAATTATTTTAAATACCTGTACACATGATGGTATACGTCGGTCGTAATCGTCGCTCGTTCGATACGTTCGACTTTACGCTCGCTAGTCGACTGTTACAATGTCGTCGTAGAGAGCACGTTCGTCTATTCGTATCGATCGGTGGTATTACAAAAACTGTAAACGTATCTCCGGTGTACGATTACAAGTAACGGCGACGATGTTTTGCTCGGAGTTTGTTTACCTTCAAGCCTAGCGAACCGAAACAACGTTGCCATAACGCTGTGAGTCTCTTTCTATTGGAATCTTCCGTTGACTCCCGTGCCGCTACATATTCATATTGTTTATGTAGAATTTAGTACATATTGTATTATCTGCAAATAATTCTTATACGATCCTGCTGCTTTCGTCTTAACCAACGAAAGCACTGTTAATGTTCTGAGTGAAAAATTGCGAATATTACGATTCTTTAGCCTTCTGCTTACACTTAACCCTTTGCACTCCTACGTCGAGTGTTTATCTCAGGTCCGGCGCCATCTTTTTTTGTGCAACGTGCGAAAGAGAAGCTATATCAAGATATACCATACACTTAAAAATTACGAAATACGACAATGGTGTGAATGAAACTGGTATTTAAGTGAATTTCTTTCTCCCTTTATTTATTCATTTAAATTGTCTCATTTTTTAGTCGAAGTAAATTTCAAATGAAACGCTTAACGATACTCTAAACGGAATAAAATTCAGAGTGCTTAAAACTTCTTCTAGCCAAAGGAGGATACAATTTGAAAATGTAGCGTGAAAGAAGGCAAGATGAAATAATTCATAGAATGCTTCGTCTAAGATACTGAAATATACATCAAAATGTTTCTCCTCTTGCCAAATATCTTTCAAGCTACATTAAGATTCGAACTAACATATAAAATTATAAAAAGATTCTAATTCTATCCTCAGAATACTGTATCCGTTGCTTCTACGATACCATGAACTTTCTGATCTTTGGAAACGCATATCCAACAGAACGAAAAAAACAGCGATGCACAGTACACAAATTTTCGGGTAGTTCGAAAGTTTCATCACAGCGACGGTGGTGCAGCACACGTACTATATACGCGGAGGTACGAACAGTCGCGTTTCCGCGTATATAAACGCGATACGTGTCCTGCGTTTACACCGTTGATGTATGTTCTCGGCAGCGATCGATCTCTCTCACACGAACTGCTAATTGTGCGGCATCATAACTCTCTGCGTGTGCTTCATCCCTCTCTACCTATTCCCATCTCTCTCTTTCTGTCTCTCCTCTCCCACCTCCTACCCCCATGATACGTACATATACACGCGCACCAACATACCGTTTCCCCACTCTTCTGCACTTTATACAACCGCGTTAGAAAGCCGTGTATTATTTCTACGCGTACGTAGGTGTGCGAGCGTGCACGCTCGAACGCGAGTAAGAGTTGCACTGGTTACATGGTGTAACGCCGCTATTATAGTTGCTGTGTAGTGAACAGCCGAAGAGAGATGGCACGACGACGGGGTGAACACCGCGGGAGTACATTACTGTAACGTTGTTTACGGGGTGGCTCGACAGTCTTTCGGCCCATTGCCGATTACCGGACTATCCCATTTCGCTTTATCATCCGCGCTCGACGAGGTCTCCACTTAATTGCTCGGCAATTTTTTCAACATCGAGCGCCGATTACCTTGTCGCGGAGTAACGGACGAAACGTAACGAAGAAATCATCTGTAATCTGTTTCAAATCGGACACCATTTAACCGTACGGAATTTTGTACAAAACTTTCGTATAAACTTTCGTGAAAGCAGTGATTGCGGATTAAATTACTTTCGACAGCTTCGTCTACTTCCTCTTGTAATTGCCAATGGTATGAGGAACTATTCCCGATTCCCGTTTGCCGATCGTTTTATCTGGATCGCTGAATTACGTATCGTGCTTGTTCCTTGGGCGATCCGAAATTACGCCAATCGAAACTCGATTCTACGTATCAATTTGTACCTACTTTGCCGTTCCGTGTCTCTTCTCCTCTTTTATTCTCCATCTAGCTTCGACTTCATGTTGAACTGCATTACCCTCGTTTTCCATGAGTCGGCGCCTATGGGCGCTGGCAGATAGAAAAAAGAGGGTTGGCTGACAGTAAGAAACGGGAGGAAGAGGAGCAGGCGAATAATAAAAATCGCCCTCATAATTCAAGCGAAGGATCCTGGCGCGGGATAAGAAAGTATCGCAGGGACGAAGAGGGTAAAATCGCCTCGAGCTTCTTATCTCACCGCGAGGGTGACATTAGCGTTAGCGCGGTAATTCTCTGTCTTGGTTGGCGTGTGCAGCGTAGCCCGGGTAAAGAAGTCACGCTGCCATGCATGGCCGACTTTACCGACGTTACAAGGGTATTATAATTCGCGTAATTCGTTGAACGAAGGGCTACGCGGGATTTAAGGATCGAGAGACGAGTTGCAACGGACAAAAATTGCAGAACATCCCGGAGCGTCTGTATAGAATCTCGTTCGTTCGATCATTCGCGTCTTCATCGGCCGATCGCTCGTGTTAATGTTCTCGCAAATTGAGCGCGCGATGCTCGATTAGACACGAGCTCGCAAAGAGGCGGCAATTACAGGGTAGATAATCTGCAATTACGACTAAATACAGCCATACTAGAGGATGATGTGTTTTATCGTATATAAAAATTTCAGCAAACCCCTGCCGATTGGCTACCGTGATACACGTTGTGCATCGTGTGTCCACGCCGTTTACGTCTTGTTCTTGAAACGTTTACTATTGTATTCATAGCAGCGCCGCTTCTGAAATGAGTACAATGGGTAGCAATTGCACAATCGTCGTTTATCGATGCACGATCATCTGGAGAACGATCGGGCAACACGCGAGAAACGACGAAACGCGTCGCTCCATACACGCGCTTGTAATTTGCTACTGTTCCGCCGTACCATACCTCGACTGCGCCAGTTTTTCATTCTTCCAACGTTGACGATCTTCCTGCAATTTTTTTCTTCGAGTTACGTTGCATCTCGATCGCCGATATTGCCGCAAGTTCAGCACGCGAACAAATAGAATCAAACGAAAAGACTGGCTATCTTCTAATCGGACACGAACAACGTCCACATCTTCTTTTTATCCACGTGGTTCGGCGATTAAAAAAACGATAATCGTGGAAGCAACATGGCGTCATTTACGTCATTGGCGTCGACTTCTCGCCCAGCAGATCGACGACAAAGAGTCGCGAAAGCAACGCGGCCGCGCGGTTCGCTTGAAAGAGGCCAAATGACGTAACGATCGGCGAAGCAGTAAATTCTCCGATGTATTTGTCGCCGGTCGGGAAGAGAGCGCGTGTGTCTTCCCGTTGGGAAGAGTATCGATGGGCGACCAATGGGCACCCACGAAGTTCCTTCGTGTATCCTCGTGTAGCCCGACGGACCGCATTCTTCCCCGTGACTTTAGGCATTGTTCCTGCTAAAGTTCTCTTCTTCTTCTTCTTCTTCTTCTTCTTCTTCTTCGTCTTCTTCTCTCTCGGCGCTGTCTCTCTTCACCCTGTTCGTTGTATCCGTCGCGTCGGACTCTCTCGTTTTAAGACCCACCTCACCCCACGCTCGAGGCTTGCCTCGCCATCCGGCTGGCTAACCGAGCGGAGGACCGCTTATAACAAGCCGGACAGAGCGGAGTTTTTGCCCCGACGCCTCCCTTTTTTTCTCGTTCTTTTTTTCTTTTTTGACTGCGCTAGCACAGCCGAAAAACGCCAACGCTTGATTTACGGCCGCTACGATGACCGACTGTTGTCCTCATTCGCTTATGAGTGCAGGGGCTGCTCGACCCGACCTTGGTCCGACCAGGCCCACCGCTACCTTATCCTTCCAAACGTTGCACGAAAATGTGCTCCGGAGATTTGATTATCTAGCATCGCGCGATAAGTTTACCTGACCGATGCAGCGAAATAATTATCCCGCCGGATTGGACCGACCGAGTCTATCTTATCGTACGGCTGGCTGGTTTATTCCTCTGATTACCGATCACCGGGTCGATCGGCGTGATTTATTTAGTGCAGGTTGACGCCCCCGAGCGTCAATTGCTGCTCGCCCCTTTCAATTCCACGTACGAAGCGATGATCCTTCTATTTGACTCCTTTGCTTCTAATAAACTACTTTGCGTCGAGTGCACTAGCCAGACTAAATTTTTCTATTTTATTTAGTAACATAAAATTCCGTTCGATTACGCGATCGGTTAAGCAACGTTTTACAACGATTTTATAATCAGGTTTACGGTAGAATTATATGTATTTAATTATAAGCGATCGGTTAAATAATATTTGACGATGTTGTTTCAATCGTGTTTCACGTGTTTCTATTTCGTATAGCAGTAGGAATATATCTAATTTAGCAGCTAATTAAATAGAATTTGACAATGCTCTTTCAATGAAATTCCATTTTATTTATTTCGAGTGTCGGTAGAAACAAGGAATTTTGTACGGGCTTTTGGGTTTTCCATTTATCACGAATCGGCCGTAAAATCGCGTAGGACTTGGTTCGTCAATGGAGAAGTACGATGACTTTGTAACGAGTTTTACGACTTCCAACACGGTTTGTTCGATTGGACATTCTTCTTTTTTTACAGGGTCTTCTTTTTCCAGGTTTTTTCAGCCGTATAAAAACGCCAAAGCGTAGATTTATGGCTTTACAGCGTGCTGCGGTTGTTCCTCCTGACTTTTCGTTGTCGCTTGACCTTCCATAGTTACCGGCACGATTTCGAAGCTGGCCCTTTTTAGGCTTATCTACCATTGCCATTGAGAGGGGCTATCCTCGTCCTTGTTCTAGCTACGATCGAATGTCCCTTTTTTACTGGTGCGAGTCTTTCGCCAGTTTTTACGTGTTTACCTAAGGACAATAATGTCGACTTCCTCCTCGGCATCTAAGCTTCTTAGGGACCACTTCTTTTTTATTCCACCAGCTAAAAACTGTCGCTGATTTTTGTCCCACGATTCTTTTCCCCGAAATTTGCCGCATCATTTACTTCGATGTTTAGACGCGAAAGAAAGAAATTCGAGATTCGATAATTCGAACCTTACAACTTGAAGATAGCAACGAATTGAAATATAAGCTTACTTCGTCCCGAATTATTTGCGATACATCCAGGTATTTTATTTTATCTGTATAATGCAAATTCACAAGGAAATCCAACCTTTACAAATTGTAGTTTGCTCTCATGAATAACAATCTGATTACCGCTGCCTCTAAAAATTGAAAGGGTTAGGAAGCTAGATATATGTTACACTTCACAACGAAAAGTCGTATCTTCACCTTCGTTAGCTATGCTCCTGGTCCTCGCACTGTATCGAGTAAATTGTCTTTTTTCTCTCTTTTTTTTTTAAATAATTAATCGAACTTGAAAAGTTGAATTTGCCTTTCCCTGAACCGTGACAATTTTAACTCTCTGCTTAAAATTCGAATTACCGAAGTTTCACTGCATTAGCAATTCATTATTATCAAGAACGACCATCGTTCGTGTTTCCTCGGTCACGGATCGGCACCGCGGTTCCTTTATTACATTTGCGATTTCCGCAGGCCTTTAAAAAGGTACAGCTAAGATCCTTCGAAGCGTAAGACGCTTATCGAAGAGAGAAAGGTCACGAGAACGCGCGAAACGGCGTAAAACGGAGCACGTGAAAGTAAGAGTTCGCTTATCGAGCCCCGAATAAAGATCGTAAAGTGTCTTTAAACGGCGTATTGCTAGCCACTTATCGGCGAACGAATCGTTAATGTCGCAACGACCTATGAACACACGTTATTTTTGCGTCTACGCATAGCCGAGCGGTTTGTACACTCGCGGCGCTCGTGTTCCAGAAGTTTCACCGTGGCGGCGGCGGCGGCGTTGCCCGCGTGCACACAACGCTCGCAATTAGTCGCAAAAGTTCGTGCTTCGCCTAATAATGGATTTCCTCACGAAGAACAAATTGGTGGAACGATATATCTTTCTGGCGCCCTGGCGAACGTGTGTATTCTTACACGCGAACCACCTCAGATATTTAATTTGCGTGCACACTGACACGCCCGCGGACGCGCGCGAGCGCGCCCTCCTTCCTCAGGACACGTACACATGCACAAAAGGACAGAATAACGTGGGATGCACCGATTTCCATGCGAAACAAGTAAGAAAAAAAAGAAGCGACGACGAAGTTGCATTTAATTACCGCCGTCGACCACGTTGCATCAATACGACCGGATTCCGGGGAATTTTTTAATCCGCGACAAATTCGTGTGACGGGATCGACGGCCCGCGGACTGTGTACCCTCGTGTCGCGCGACTCAATCGGTATCGTTGCTCTCGTCCGATCGAGATCGCCGATCGAGATCGAGACCGTCTCGTCGTATTCCTTTTTCGGTATATTATGTCTCTTTATCGGAACTGACCAACGCGCCTCTTTCTCTCTCTCTCTCTTTCTCCACGCTACGTGGACAATTTTTTCTATCGTTTTTTTCTTTTTCCCGTTTCTGGACTTTCATTTCATTTTGCGTTTAATTGAAGCCGCGTTTCTATGACATCGATGAAGGTTTAGTTAAAAAAGAATGTATAATGAGAGGTCATGCATTTGTTTATGTTTATTTCGACTACAATATCGTTGACACATGTTTTTCTAGACTATTTTGAAATTTGCCTAAGGAATGATGTTATTCGAGAACTACTTGGAATATTTCCGCGGTAAGCACGTTTCGGCAACCTAGCGATAAATCAAGCAATTTCGTTGGAATTATATGGGCGTTCCGCGTGAAATTTTTAACTCGCCGCGTTTTGGCTAACAAAATAAACGTACATTTATTTTACGGTTTGCCAAGCTTATCATAAACATGTACCACGCGCGTCTTCGCTACGCCGCGTAGCAACGCTGGAATGAAATTACGATCGCGAAGATAGTTTCTTTGACGCACTTGCCGCCGTTCTTTTATGCAATGGTTGCCCGGGCTTGTCATAAATACGTCGATCAATTCGTTTCGAGCACTTGTTGCCCGCGTCTTTCGCCTCACTCCTGGCCAATTTAAACGTTGACGACTAACGAACGTGCTGATTACCCATTATAAATAGGAACAAGGGTGCATACCACATTGTGCAAAACGGCAATAAAGAGCACACGATGTAACGCGAAGCTTATATTATAAAAGACAGCAGTAAAGGAGACAGAGTGTAACGTGAGAATATCGCCGGCAGTTTAATTAGCCAATTTATAGCGGATGAAAGTGGAAAGTGGAAGCGTCCCAAGTCGAAGCGTGCATCAATAAAAGAGAAAACGAAAGCGAGAGAAAATGCTCCGTCACACGGAGTTTCGATGAATTTTTCACGAACTGCTTTCTTCGTTTCGAATCTCTTACAAATAGTCAAAGGCGTGAACGTTCACGCGGTAGTCGCGCCCAACCAGGAAAATCAGCCAAAAGAAAGCGGCACAAAGGGAGAAAGAACATCGGAGGGACGTGCGTTAGAAAGGAGCGCGAAGAGCGTACACGCGCCCGCGGATTAAAGAGTTATTTGAGTCTCGGAGGCGGCCATAACTCTCCCGGGCTATTCCCGTCCCGCGCTCGCTCGCCCACCGGAATATTTTAACATCGGGGGTGGGTGGCTGGCTGGCTGGTCGCCTTTTACTCGTGTGCGTGCATCAGCTTGGTGAAATACACGTACATATCGCGTATAGAGTTGTGTCGGCGGAGAAACGAGAAGAGACACGCGCGCGCGCGCGCGCCAACAGGCAAGTAAGCATACACGAACGCACACCGACACGTGGTGTAACGGGGAAAGGAGGGTTGGTGGGTGAGACGACAGGGTCCGCAACTCCACGCAGCTGACAGCTGTTTCCTCGGTGGGCCGACCGGTCGGTGGGGAGGATTCAGCCTAGTCGCGCCCCTTCTATAATGGCTCCCTTTTCTTCCTTCCCCTACCTACGCCAGTATGGCTGGCATGGGTTTCTCTCTCTTCTAGGCCCGATGTTACGTCACAAGCACACGCCGTCGTTTATCCTTCTCTCTATAGACCGAATGACGTCAGGGCTACATTCCGTCGAGCGGTGACGTAGCGAGGCGTAGCGTCATCGCCGATACGGCCGGCCGTCGATCGGACGCCGACCGCCAGGGGCGCGCCGATCGCCACGCGAAACTGTTACGCCGATCTGTTATCCGATACACCCGTGCGCCGCGCCACGCCGCTCTGGTTACGCGGATTGCGGAACCATGCGATCGCAATACGTTCTCTTTGATATATGACAGGGTCAACAAGGTTTTCGGCTACTCTCGAAGCATCTAGATTTTCCAACAGCCCCGGTCCACTTTGTTCCACGCTTCCCGAATTGTAAATCTTTCGGACCTGTGTGTGGTCTATCACGTGGATCGTATTCGGGTTCGTTACCCCTTTATTATGTCTAGTGTGAAGTACGATTTCTTTCTCTTAATATGTCGTTCCTTTGTAATTCGAATCATCGTTTCGAACATCACACAAGATACGATGAAGACAATTTCGATAGAAGAGAAAAAAAGGGTCAATATCGTTGACTGGACGTTCAATTTTGGCGATAGGGAAAAGTGGTGCGAATAGGTTTTTTTAGTGGCGGCGATAGTATAGGTTGGCGATATCGACGACGGCGTAAGTACTTTCTGACCGCACGGTGCCGGTATCATCAGCGATAGGCAGCAATCGTAAAACGCTTGTTTTACGATGGACTATCGCGGTGGGAGGACTGCCGGTTGTGAGCGGTAAGCGTCGAGTGGGGCTCTCACAGTTTACGAGCGCATAACAGACGCGTTTATGGCCGTGATCACGTGGCCCCCGCATACCTATGGCTATATAACCAGGTCCCATAACCCACTGTGGAGTAAACAAATCGTAAAGCTCGGTTTCGGATTTACTGACCTGGCACAATATACGGAAAGCAATACGGAAAGCCAGCCACTTGGCAATGATAACCAGTTCCCTACCACGCTTGAAACAGCCAAGTGGGGGTTCATCATGGTGTGGCGTGTAACTGAGATATCGCTTGAAATACATACAAAAGGAAAGGGTTGGAATCCCGTAACGGTCACATGCAAATCAACGACTTCTGGATATTTCTACATCTATTAAGATTACTGTTTTATTCTATTGGGATCTGTATATGAACGTTAGATTGAAAATATTATAAATATTATTATTATTTATATAATAGAAAAAACAACGGAGAAATTGTTGCTTTCGAACTATGTCGGAATTGGTACTAAATTTCTCAGGTGTATTTTGCTTTTTGTCTAGCTTCATCTACCCGTACACATACACTGTCTTTTTACGGGTTGGTTAATTAGTTGAATTTGTGATCAGTCGATCTTCTCGTCTTCCTTCTTTTTTTTTTTTTTTTCTCCTAACGGAAAATAAAATTAGGGTCATAAAGTCTCCGGGATAGACCTAAAAATTTGTCTTTCGCTGATTTTGCAGAGTTACAATATCTTTCGATCAATGGACCATGATGCGCCCGCGCACACAATACTTCGTCTTCTATGCGTTGTTTCGTTTGTTCTCACGAATGCCGCCAGATGCCAGCACTGCTTTATGACCCTGGTAGTGGCCAACGACTATTCGATCGTTTTATCTTCCACTTACTCTTCGCCTTTACAATTGCCATGACATAATACCCTCTATTTGCCTGCTGGAAGTTTTATGAAATATGCGAATTTTCATTGGGCAATAAACAACGGTATTATTTAACATTGCGTTATTATTTTTACGCGGCTATTTACCAAGGTAATTCCCACGTCCTCTAAAGTGCAAAGCAAACAGCGAATATGGTGTTTAGCCTTAGATTATGTACGCTGTTATTTTGAAAAATTTAATAACGACCGCGATAAATCAGGGTATACGGAATGTAGGATACTAATTTATCGTCCGTTATTTATTCCAATAAAATAGAAATATTGGTAGTTATAAAAATTACTTAATAATTAGAGGTACGAACATTGTGAGAGAACAGTCCTGCGACGTTTTGCTTCTCTTACGTAACATGTTGTATCGTAAGCTTGGAAGCTTTAAGCAAGATACAAGACGCTTTGTTACCCTCAATTACGTATCGTTTGCCAACAGCAGTCGTACAACGATTTCCTGTTGTCACTCGAAAAACAGAAAAAAAAGAGACGGGACGTGACAGTATATCTATGTAAAAAGAAATTTGAACTCCTTCGAGCGAAGAGACGAGCAACTCTCTGCGTAGCCGTAGAGAGCCACCGAGGTGATTTATTCGAGTTAATTCCAATTCCATTGGAGCCGCGAGGGCAGTTGGAGGGGGCGGGAAGGGCGAGAGCGGGTGGGGTGGAGGGTGGATATTCTTATGCAATTTGCCAGAAAGGTTCAAGAACCCGGGAGATCCCGCAATTTATCTTGCCTTATGTTACGCCGAGCCAAGGCAACGGAAGATAGATGGCGTCACTGCTACCAACCCCTCCTCCCTTTCCGTCTCTTTCCCTCTCACTTGCTGCCTCTCTTGGTTTCCTCGCCTCTCGGGTCACCCAAACCCCGTACAGACCCCTGCGACCACCCCTTCCCCCAACCAATGAGGGACGACCGCGGTGGCCATCTTGGATGGAGAGTTATTGAACGAAAAAGATGAGTAAGAAACTTGTTATGGGGGTGCGTTCTCTCTGCGCCGTTGGGAGTTGGGTGGGAGAGAGAGAGAGAGAGAGAGAGACAGGGCGGGCGGGAGGGTAGACGACGAGAACTGGAAGCTGAAGAAGGGTGGCTGCGAAGGGTTGTTGGCGCTATATTGATCAATTGCTTTGCCGTGCTTTGCACTACTTTCCTACTATAATGTAGAATCCCCGTTGGTGGTGCCACGATACCCACTGCGTGGTCGAGTGAGACTAATTATATAACGATCGTGTTCTTGGGAATTTCAGTACTTTCTGGCATTCAATCTTCCACGCTCGGCCCGTCACTCTTTGCTAGATTAATTTCATTCGCACCGCGACTTTCCGTTTCCTTTACCCTGCGATTATCGTTACTCTCATTTAGTCATAACCTTGTGATATATACAACGGAACTTAAAATTCTTTCCCATTTTCTGTCTTTTCTCTTTCACTTCTTTCTCTCTCTCTCTCTGTATAATCTTGCAGACGTTTTTAAGGCATTCGGGCACCTTTCACTCAGGCATTTTTATCGCGTCCCTCGATCACGAACGTCGTAATGCGGATATTGATGGCGAATGCGATGGAAAGAGCAACGACGTACGGGTGGTCCTCCGATCGCATTTCACGAATGCTTAACGCGTTCCCGGTTTATGGACGCGTGTGCGCGCGCGAGCTGACCGCGTAACTAAATTTCGCCTTGAGCATTTTAGAGGCGCCCGTCGGCACGCAGGCCGGACTGCGTTACAGTCCACGCATACACGGACCACCGATTCGTGAGTTGTTTAACAATGCTGCAATTAGGTTGATGAATTGTGACAGGCATTCGCAAGTAATAAACACACGCACCGATCGCACAGTATTTCGCGACACACATATTCGCGCGTTGTTCGTTGAACATTAGGGACAGACAGAAGGAAACCGAAAATTTCAATTTGTATGCAAATACATTTGTTCGGTGCGTGTGTTGTCGTAGGTCTGCGGAAAACGCGACTCACTCACGCGCAAACTATTCGCCAGTCGAGCTGAAACTTTAACAACCTTGGAAATTTGCTCGCGTACAGTTGTTTATGCATTTTTTAGTCTAATCGCCATCTATATTCGCCGCCCGGTTCATTCGTTACAAAAGCTTTCACGTTTAATACGTCACGAACTTTATTCGCTTTTTACAATATACAAACTGGAAAACACGAAATTCGAAATATATTTGCAAAATTTCTATCGAACGAATAGATTTAATTCGTCTATTATTGTATACTACCTGTTTAATTTCATTTATATTACGGTATGATACTACATACTATCACGTTGTTCGTTCAAACGTACAATCGTATTTCTCAGCTATTTCTCTGTTGAAAGAAATCGAGCATTTTCGTATTTCGTAGGAGAAAAATTTTAACTACAATATACAATTTATTCAAACTTGTTAATCGATTGGAAAGTATGTCATCGTAAGTGACGTTTATTTATCTTAAGACCATTAATACAACAAATTAATGATACAATATTTACATCGATAAATTCAATAATCCATGTTAGCAAATTTTTCCCGCCAATTCTCACTGTGTTAAATTTCACTCGGAAAGAACTCTCCGTTTTTTACCGACTGTGTTCACCGTCTGACTGTTAGATGGCGCAGCTGGCGACGACATTCCGAGCGTCATCTATGGCGATTCCGAAGAAGTTTCTAGCGAACCACCACGTGCGCGCGCCCCACCAGGCGGCGTGAGTTGCGAAGAGCGGGGGTTTTGCTTGATGGTGTGCGCGTCGAGCTCACCGGCAAAAGGTAGTGGGGAATAGACACCCATGGCATGCCTGCAACGGCGCAGAATCCCATCGATCATTCGTACCGTTTCCCCGTGTTTCACGCCGCCGTGTGTTGCACCGTGTAGAGAGAGGAGTCGGCCACCACTGCCCTCCCTCTTCAACCTCCACTCTGCCCCTGACACGTCCACCCATCTCACCCCACCCCCGCGCGAATTCCCCCTACCTATACGACGTGCTGAGTCCGTGACGGTTCGGCGGGCAATGCCGACCAACCATCACGAGGCCTTACCTTCCCTATTATATTTATGTGGCGGCTCGCGGTCGGGAAGGTTTATGTGGTGTCTCCAGTCTGTCTCGTGCCACTCTTTTTTTCCTCGTCCTCCTCCTTTTCCTTCTTTCCGCGCGTCCGACGTTTTAGTGTGCCGTCAATGTTTGTCACCGTACTCTGCACTATCGATGAAATCGTTTCATCCGCATAGTCGATCCTGTCGTCTGGTTCCGTCTCGATAACGTTGCTCGGCACAAATCCTGTGATCACACGCCGTTGATACCGTGTCAAAGTTACTAGTGCACCCGTCGTACTTAAAACACACACACACACACAGTCCTTCGATCAGATCACACGTCGAAATTGAAGTTGAGCGGCTTCTTTGCCGTACATCGAGGTCTCGTGCGATTATCGGTCGAGTCGCTCGAATCGATTCTCGCACATCGTTTTTGCCGGCGATTCGTCGTGCGCTCACGCCGCAACCGTCGTTCCGTTTCGAATCGCGCGCATAACGTGTCTCAGTGCGTGCATCGGGAGACCCGGTAGCATGATCAGCGGATCGAAGCTTGCACCACGTGTACAGTGGACTCAATAAGTGCAGGCGTACGTTCAACACTGACCAATGAGAATGTAAGGATGCAGGGCCATGCTCCGGATACCGACGACGTTCACTTGTCCGAAACGTAACCTTACCTTGCGTGAATTTTGGCGGATTCACTGACATTCAGCCGGTAACTTTGAATTTCATCTCTCGTTGCTTTGCTCTGCGATATTTCCACGTTCCGCTCATATGATTACGTTCACGCGTTTATTACGCGTATTTTCTTCGTCATCGTGAAAAAAGTAAACCAGTTGCTTGTTCAAAAATTGAAAATGGGTCTTTCAGTTGATCGAATAGAATTTTATTGATTAACGTAGAATGGCGGTGAGAATTGTCCAACCTTTTCAGAGAATTCTTTTTTTAAAGCTTAGAAAACTTAGAGAAAAATTAGGTTTCGATATAACCTGTGATAATTGTCACACAAATAACAAATATCCTCGTATGATACGACGATCATATTCAGAATGAACACAGATTGCGCTAACAGACGGCAAAATCGATCAATGTCAAAATGAAAAAGCCACGCGGGAATATCTGATTGCGATTAAAAATTTTCTGGAACATCCGTTCTATCGGTGTCGGTTCGGACGAAAGGGGCCTCCATAGTACTTTCGTAGACACGTATGTACAGGTGCTTCTGTACACGAGCGCGCTTGTAAGCACATGTACGAGCCGCACGTTACGCAGAGGCGATCGTAAATCAGTCAGTTACCTATATATGCGCATATAATACGTACGCAACGTAACGGTATGTAATTTATTGTTTCAGGTAAGTGACGTTGCACCGCCCCAGGACTTGCGAAGCACATGCGTGCATCTTCCTTTCCCGGCATAATGTAAGCAACCCACTGTACCTATTACATTACGACCGATGTCAAGCGGACGCGCCGCTGCGTTCGCCATTGCTCGTTCGGGGAAACAATGAAGCTAGACGGCGCGTCCACACGCTCGCGTGCGTCTCAACCACCTATTGCCCTTACGCGCAGCTCTAGCGGCCGTTCTCTGTTTCTTCTTTTTTCTTCTTACGAAAATTTCACCGCCCCGGGAATTTATTGTCTGATCAGCCGGACAATGAGTGCGGATTTTATCAGGGTATTCGATACACACGCGACAACGCGCGGCGACTTCGTATCCTCCGCGATCACGTTTCCATCGTCTCTTAGCGCTCGTGTTCCCTCTTTGTTTCCACGGTACACGATCTCTTTCGTGTGAACGGTGAATTTTTTACGCGGTTCCGGGAACACTTGATTGCGAGTTTAATGGGCGAACGCGAAGGACGTAGCCGCTGCTTTGTTTACGGAGTGTTGACCACGGTGTTCATAAATTGTCACTGAAAGCATAATCGCAAACGCTCCGTGGACGCTTCGAATGGCAAACGATATAAAGCAAGGTTGCTGTGTAAAACTATTATTAACGTCAAAGTGGAAAGAGGATGTTGTCTAGCCTGTTTGCGCGATAAATTACACCGGAAGCTCTATACAGCGAGCAGAATTACGCACGTTTCGTGCGCAGATTATTAAGACGACGTCAAAGAGATTCTTCCGGCTAGGTTTCTTAATTTTACAACGAAGATCGCGTATCGTTCGAATCAGCCGATTATGTGAATCGGCAGATCGGTTTATATCGGCATGGGATGACGCGGTACTGTGTCCGTGCGAGGCAGCTGTCGATACGAAATCCGGTTTTCTACCGATTTCGATTACACCTTCGCTCTGATATTCTCGCGGCGATAAGTGGACCATAAAGACGAGCACCTGTAATAAAATATATTACCGTAATGGTGCGTGCTTGGCTTGTTGTAAGATAAAGGACGCTGCCACGAGCGTACAGGTGTAAACGGGCCTAAACGAGGTGCGGTTATTAGCGGACACCGCGGGAGGGTGGGAGAACAAGAAAATAATAATCCAAAGATGGATGAAAGCGAAAGGACAAGGGTCCGTCGTGTTCGTCGGCAAGCAGCCGGTACGAGAGTGAAGTGACGGGTAGAGGGGGTTAGGGTTTCATGGGTAACCGGCGAGAAATCCTCGTCAACGACGTAGCTGAGATAGGCCACACACCGGCGGCTTGTAAAACACGCGGCGAGATTAAATGCTTCATTAATGTGATTAAAGTAAAAAGCTGCGTGAGTAATGAACCAAGCTGAATCATCAGCCGGTCGTGCGGTTTACGCTCGAGCCTCGAATCGCTCTGTTGCACCTCTGTAGCTGCTATTTACCCCTGCGTCTTTTCGCTAGCGTGAACGGTCTTTGATTGCTTCAACGACTCCTTCAGCTTTGTGATCGAAATATCAAGACGATTGTCGCGTTATTGGAACTTAGAAATTTAATGTAGTCTCCGTATCTTTCTGAAATTTCTTTCTGAAAGTTCTCATATTCGCGTGAAATCGCTATGTATCGTTCGTAGGACGATTGTGATATTGTGTGATTAATTATATTACTTCTTCTTATTATTATTATATATATATTATAGTTTGTTTATCTCGGGCAAGGGAAATTCGCCTGATTTGTTTTACTTGTAAAGAACGATATTTCCGTCTCTGTCATTTTCTCTTGCGAAGTCCTAGCTTCTAAAGGATATCACTGCCCAACAAAGTCTCTGCTAGATCGGATAGTTTTCGTAAATACTTGGCCGGTAATTCAACACGGTGAAATCGATTTCACGAGATTGGAGAGACAGAGAAGGCTGCCGGACCTTGGTGGCTTAGAGGAGAAGCGAGTCGGAGACAAGGGCGAGGCGGTTGGATGCAGATACCGGAATTTTTGTGCAGGCCCTGGAGAAGCGGCTATCTGGCCGTTCAGAGGATAAAAGTGGCGGTGTTCACAATTGGTAATGCCGATAGAGCTGCCATCGTCTTGCCATACAAACGTCCTCCCGGTTACAGGCGGACCGGCCTTTCTTCGCTAAACACAACGATCGTTGTGCATTTCTTCGCCACGCGCATCACAAATGTCCACCGAGTCACTATACGATACTTTGTTTCGATTGCGCGTACCTCTTAGAAGCGTAGCCCGCACCCGCGATCTTCGTTCTTCTTCCCTTTGCACATTGTTCCGCGTGTTTTTCCTTTTACCTGTCACGGTCTTTTCTTTAAATCAATATTCATGCCGGGAAATTTGAATATTCAATTTGGCTATCGAGCAAGAACGGCCGGCTGAAACATAAATTTTGCGAGAGATTGTTTATTCATGCTTTTTGGAAAAGGCGGAAAGTTTCTGCTCTGAATATTAATTCTTCCGTCGAGGTTGCCACAGATCTGGTTCCACCGAATGAAAAGCATAAACATAACGACGATTCTTCATAATTAGTACTATGCAATTTGTATCAAAATTTATTGACGTTGAAGGAATGTCTCGTGCTAGTTAATACTCGACACAGTTTGCATACCGAGGCACGTGTAAATGTCAAATGTCGCGCAACATATGAAAACGCGCCACTTGCTGCTCCATTCCTGAACGCTATGCATATTTTACAACAGCGCCATAGTGAGTCACAAAGCACGACGCTATAAATTGCATTATTAGGTCATTACCTGGTTTCTATAATGTATCAACACTCGATATTATCCACCCATCATAACTTGGCGATAAAATTCAATAATAAAATAATAGGCACCATCGTTATCATTCGCCACCATCACGGTGCGGGTGTTTCTTATGCAAATTTATATTTGTCTGAATACAGCCGGTTTAAAACAGAGTTTAGTTTCTTCAGCTAAATGTTATAACAGATGTTACATTTTGCATATTTTATATATTTCTTCATCGTATGAATATTCTCTCCATTTTTATACCCTGAATTCCTTGAATTCTCACTAAAATTAGAAGTCTAAGGAGTTTAATACTGAGCAACGAACGTCTGACGAATTAAGAATGCTTAAGATTCGTATCCTGCCTACCTATTTTATAGTTATTACGTAAACAGAGTGTGTATACGTTACACACCACTATCTATTGCACGCTGTAATATAATATTATCTTATCGGAGGATCAGATGTCAATGAGGATCAATTAAAAAAAAAAAAAACTACAAGAATGTAAACTAATTAATGCAGATAGAAATCTAAAGTAATTACACGCTATACGGAATTAGCTCATTTCTAATGCTATCGATACGATATATCGACCAAACATCCCAGAAGCTATATGTCCCGTAAATGCACAAAAATCAGCACTCCACTTATTATTAATTATTATGAAGATCATCACCTCTTCCATCAAATTGGAGAAGACAAAGTTCTTTAGAAAGAAACAAGGAAGAGTGGAAACCGTGTCGAAAGGAACGTTACCGAGTGGACAGTGGCCGTTTCATAAGCCTTCAATTGGCGTTCCTAAAGGCGTCAGTCTTACAGCAGGCGTGACATCCGATCGGTTGGCGAGCTACACGGCAAACGTCAGGTCGTTACAGCGGCAGATACGAGGATCTTTGACGGGGCGGTCGCGCGGTCCGACGTACAAGGTGCCGTGGCTTGACGCAAAGTGCAAGGAGATGCGATCGACGATTATGCACTTACGGTGTTACCGTATATAAACGGGCCCCGTATAAGCCTCGCCGAGTATGCATGGCGCACGTATAGCGCGCGGACCAGGCCACGAGAGCAATGTATCTTCCGCCGTGACATTGGGGTCTGCGCTAATCGCGCGACAATCTTCACCGCGACGAGCGAAGCGGCGCGAACCGGGACGACGAGGACGGAGAACGACACCGACTGTGCCAGTGCACAAGTATTCCACTAGATTCGAGAAGAAATTCGGACCAATAGCTAGGACTAGGGAATTCGACATTTCCTAGAGATCTTTTTCTTTGACGGTTGAAACACCGTGTATCTAGTTTGAAGTTGGGATGTAAGAATACTGAATCGTGGGGACGTGTGAAAAATGTGACCCGACTAGATCGCATTGGACTTTGTGTCATTGATTACCGTCTATTGGTTCCGATGTAACAAATTGACCGACGAGTGGCCGTTTGCTTTAATACAGTTTTTTTCGTGTACTTTATCCGTTTCGTCTGGCGTAACGTTCGCAGTAATTTATTAATTCTCGAATAATTCTCGAACAACTGAAATTTCACTTTTAGCCTACTTTCATTATCCCTTCTCTCTCTCTCTCTCTCTCTCTCTCTCTCTCCTTCTCTTTCTCGAATTCATACAGAGATTTTTAGCTTGCGAGCCGTGAAAGTTCTTTCGAGAATAACAAAAGTAGAAACCTTCGTGTTCTTGAGACGATAGAAGTTTCTAGAATTCTTGCAAGACGCGAGATGGTGATTCCGGAACTGAAAGGATTAATTCTTAATTTTGAAATGTGGCAGTAAATCAGGTGGAAACACAAGAAGCTCTCCAGCAAATGGAAACGCTTCTTCTTCCGGAGGCACTGGAAGGAAATAAGTGGGAGTGGACGTGGACGAATCACAGAAGATTGTAAAAACGCAAAATACTGAACAAGGAAACAGGAATGAGAATGAACGAGTGCTGTTTAACACGTTTGATCTTACCGACGCATGTCTTGTTTTGCTACTTAAATAATACCCTTGACGTAGTTGTTGTTGCATTATATGCGTTTCGAAAAAAAAACTCCGACATAAAATGGACGGCGTGTTAAGGAAAACATTATCAAAGTACATCTTTTGACATTCTTCTTACAAAATGCAATAATTCGTCCAATAATATTAGTAGATTGACAAGCGACAAGTTTTAGGTTATAAACTTCTTCTATACTTACAAACTTCATAATTTTTCATCAAGTAGGCGTAACTCGTGATTTCTTAAACTTACCTTCTCGTAACATTACGTTCGCTTTATTACCAAACTTACTAATATTATAATTTATTTTTGTATTTCTTAATATTAATAGCTCGTATCTTGTAAGCATTAAGAAAATTAGTTTAATCGTGAAGAAGAATTCGTACTTTAGCGAGAACCGAATGTGTTAAAATTCAAAGGACAAAGTAAAAAGATCCTAGGAAAGAATCGAAGGAAAAAAGATGGCGGAGGATGTACAAAAAGATAAAGGAGAAACACCAGGCGAGGAGATAATCGCTTGTGCGAATCGAAAAGTGCAAGAAGCGGTTGTAAAGTTGGAAAGAAGGAAGAATTATAACAGAAGAAGAGAAGGAAGAATAAGAGGAAGATGAAAGAAATCGCTTGGCCCGACGCGAGACTAAACTGTTCGCGGCGCGCGATATCTCAACGCTCACGAGCAAAGGACAATCGTATAATTAGGTGTCCTGCGGAAGGCTACACAATATCCACGGGGAAGACACATTGGCGGCAGGTTGGCTGCATATTCTACGAGATGCGTTCCGCGCGGAGTAGATAGGAGTGATCGCGAGTGGCTATCGCCCAGCAATCGCAGTGTCCACGAGTAATCGATGCTGGAATGCTGGTAGGAATGTTCGAACTGGTCGACGAACGGGATCACCCGGATGCTGGCGTCGCCTTTAACCGAATGCGCTGCATAAAAATGCCGCTTTTTGGCATGGCCACGCGACCGCCTCCGGTTCCGCTTAGCCGCCTCTAACGTTCGTCGTGAATGCAGCCGTCCTTCCTGTTTCAATTAACTCGAAATATTCCGGAATATGTATCCTACGACGAAATATATGACAGTGAATCTTGTTCGATGTATAGAATGAAAGGTCGACCGAGTAGCCGCGTACACGGCTCTGCGGAGAAATTGAATATTCACGTTGCGTGTGGAGGGCGCGACGTTAGAGCTGGTCGTCTGAAAATATCGTAGTTCGCGACCACTTATATCGCATATTCTCTGTAATTTTTATGCCCTTCGATAAGAATCTTCTACACGGATTCTTCCATAAAAACGTGGTGCTGTACAAAGAAGTCCGACGTTTATAAATTGAATGGTCTTAAACCAGGGACGATGGAGTTTGAATAATAAAGGTGAGAGAATTGAGACATTGAGACTCTTCAACGATTGAGATTCCTCGAGCGAATAGCAGTGACGTTTCTGATAGTGGGAGTATGTTAACCAAGATCCTTCTATTTCATTTGGTCCGTCGCGAACTTATCCGACAACGTAATTACCGGCGTGTAAATGTATTTACGCTCGGTAGACAGGACGCGCGTCAACAGTACGTGCATTCGCCACGGCCGTATTAATGCCGATAAAAAATTGCGGAAGCCAACAGCTGCGGTGGCGCTCTCTATCGAGAACAGAACGGTCAGATACGGATCTATCGAACGCGCCTATGCCGCTATGTGGAGCGCACGCAGCGAGCAGACCCGTAATTTATTTGCCGCCGGCCGCCTACCTTCCAGCTCCAATATAATCATTATAATTATTGTCTCCCCTTCAAATCGAGTTCGATAATCATCGCCTGTGTATTTGTTGCACGGCTCGTATTAACGGGCCAGTTCGCTCGTACGGCGGGGACTCCCCGTTTCTCCGAACCACGAATCTGTCCTTCTGTTTCACCGTTTCCATTGTTCTATGCCATTCGTGCTGCTTCTGCGGGCCAGCGAGACACGAAACTCTACCTTGCAAGGTGAGCGTGGCGGTAGGGTGCGATCGTTCTTCTTCTTTTCCTCCTTTTTAAATAGCTTTCTTCTTTCAGGTTTTTCTTTTTCTTTTTATCTTCCAGAAAGATTTGTTAGAAATAGAAAGAAAGAAAGATTTAGAGGTTTTGGTGCGCGGGTGAAAAGTAACAGAACACGCAAAGATATTTTCGTGCTCCGCTCAGAAGATACATCGATTGTTCCATAAATTGTCAAGTAGAGGGAAATGATGTCATTTTTTGAAATTTGTTTTAAAACTTGTTTAATGATAAACGAAGGAAGATGTAAGTTTTGTTTTGTTGCCTGAGCAGTTGAATATTATACGCTATACAATCATGTACGTATATATATACTTGGATAATGAGAAATTTACAGAGAGCGAAGTCCGCCAGTTTCGTTCCGAAATAGACAGCAACCTTATCGACCGATTCTTCGATAATCTTCGCTCATTCCATTTTTCCTACTTCCATCTTAAAAGTGAAATTTCTGAAATGTACCACGACGTTTACATTATCCAATGAAATTTCTTCATCGAAGCTCGAGATAACCGGTTTTAAAGATTTCTACGCGGAAGTCGTCGAAACGATACAATAAAAAAAAAAAAAAAAAGAAGCCTGGGAAAGAAATAAAGAAAAACGCCGACGTTCCACGGTCTGGCATTTATCGGTGGCTTTTCGTTGGTGTTCACGATAACCCGCAGCGGCGTTCTCGACCCCCGGTATCGCGTTCTCGTTCGTCGGCGTAGCGGCAACCGCGACATTATAAATTGCGACGATCCATTCACCGTGTTAATTTGTCCGCTTTTCAATTAGCGGCAGAGCCGAGTTCGAGCGATGGCGTCGGCGAATAAATTGAACGATGCCGGCGACGCTGTTCGTGAGAGAGGCTGTCCGTGACTTTCTAAATTCGCCATATGTGTCTGTGTGTACGTGGTGTACGTACACGCGTGTGTATCGTATGTATTAGTAGTAGTTGGCCCCCATACTAGCGGGCGGTGCGCTGCGCCGTTGCCATCGCTGTGCCGTTGCCGTTTCACCGACAGGTGGAAGGAACTTCTCGCTTCCTAGCGCTTGGATCGTTTCCAAAATTCGTGCTGCTCTGGCGTATCGATGTCTGAAAAACGTTTGATCGCGCCGCGTCACTCAGTGCAGAGAAAATAGCGCCGTTCGTTATGCTTAGATTATAAAAGACATTATCGTTTTGCGTTTCGATGTCGAACATCCGAGTGACAAAGTAGCGGAGAACGTTAGCTGCATTCCTATTTACGTGTTGCTTGTCATGCTACCCCCTGTAAACACTTGATATCGTTCTCTCCTGTGTTTTATCACTGTACGTCGCTTGCAGAGCGTTAAAATTTCCAATGTTTTATACCAATGGTGTGTAATAAACAGGGTGTATATCGAGATACGAGGAAACGAAACGCGCATTCGTCTTACGGCCGCGGCGATGCATGCAAGGAGCACCGTTATCAGAGAACAACTCGGTATATATCTAATCAGCTAGACCGAATTGAAATCGTGTTGAGGAACGGTAGATTGACGACGGGCAGGCTTTCGTGCCGGGATTTGATGAATTCGCGGTATTGACACACGTGACAGTAATTTGCATGGAAAAACTCGGTACGGTCGGTCGTAATATTCCGTCATTTAAAAAGCATCGCTGCGGCGGCCGCCGCCGCGAAGGGAAAAGCAAGTTGGTGCCGGGCCACCTGCAGGCAACTTGGGAGCGTCACGACGCCGCCGTCGCGGCGAGTTACGGCCACAAATCACGCAATTCGTAATTGCCGCTACCAACTACGCGATTTCATGTAAGGGGAGGGACACACGGCCGTGTGTTGGCTGCACGTGTGGTAGGAAATCCATAAACATCGATTGCCCCTGCGTTCACGTTCACGTGGAACGTCGAACGTCGAACATCGACGAAACGCTAAATATTTCCATATCGTGATCCGCCACTATGAAATCGCGGGAAAGTTCTTTGAATTCGCGCGCACGATGTTTGCACGGCCCCGTTTGACGGCATCCGTTCTCCAAGCGAAATGCCCGCGCGTTTTACCTCCTACGGGGATAAGAATACAATCGTTGGGAATAGTCGGTAAAAACGATCGGGAACTTCAAAGGATTGCATCGTACTGTTTAAGTCTCGAGCATAAGGTTTTAACGAAAGAGTTTCGCAAACTTGCAACAATTACCTGAAACTTCGATTTTAACTGTGGCTTACACTTTTTAATTTCAATTTCAATTTCAGTTTGAACTTGCGAATTTGAATCTGAATCTCATTTTCGAATTTAGATCTTCAAGTCTGTATTTTACCTCTTTGTATTTACATTTGAATATCCAAAGAGAACATTTGAAACTATGTATCGGCCGAGTAATTCTTAACATTTTGCTTAACGATAATTCTGATATAATTCTACCTGTACGTTGGTTCCTATCTCGGCCATACACTGTCCAAAATTATGCGCATATTCGTTGAAAATCGTATCGATAAAGATGACGTAGCCTCTTTTACTGGAAGAGGAGAAATATTCTATTTCGAGGCGGACCCATCGTGCAAGGCGATTAGGTTTCTAGTTCACAGCATCGCGCCGTTTGTTACACGTGACCCCGGATGGCGTGGGGTGTGAGAGTGCAACATTGTACCAACACGCTGCAATTTCCGCGGCGATATATTATGTTCGCGTTCCAAGACATTACTTCGGCCTCCGTCGATGTCGGGGTAACAGGCTGACCACGCTGAGTTTGATTTCTTGCCGATGCAGGTTACATTTTCTGCACGGCAACTGGAAGAAACCTCTGTCGATAATAAGCAGCCCTACGACGCTTGCTCGCATTACAACCGATTGATTATCCCATCTAACGTACGATGCTCGACTGCTTGTTCCGATAATGACATACGCTTCATTCTATAGAAGATGGCGTTCGAGCGCAAAACTGAAATTAAGATATCTGCAATTATCTGGAACAACCTTCTGTTTGGGCAATGTCAGATCCATTATCGACTGTATATACATTTACATAATACATTATACGTAATGATTTATTTATTTACGTACGAACGTAATTACTTGTTTTTTGAAGCTGATAACGAAGTTTTGCATTTTAGTTGTTATTTAACATGTACGCCGTAACTCAATCCTACGTAGTTACTCAGAGTACTTACGTGATAGCCTAATTCAAATTTCACCGACGAGCGCAAAGTAAAAATTACGAAATTATGAAAAAGAAATTCCTAGTATTAGGTTGTCCCACAAGCGTCTTTCCTTTACAGACACGTCCTTTACACGTTTTTGTCTAACGTTGCGATCTTTGTTTTCATGCAACAAAATGGATCGTACGTAATTCGATAAAATAATATAAAACGGGAACCGTGCACTCATTATTTCCTTATAAAACGAAAGAAACTTTTCAGACGTCCTAATATTTAACGGGAAGCCCGTAGATATAGCGCGGGTTGAAACGAAGTTTAAAAATCGTACGATAAACATGGTAATCTTTTGAAACAGAATAATAGAAATTTAATGCATGAATACTCTGCAATCTAGGATATTACACGATCAGAATATTTAGTACTATATTTATCTACTGATACACAGCACAGACAAGTACCCGCTATCTTTTTTCTATTTCTCTCCCCCACCCTTTCTCAGCGAGCAATATAGAATTCTACGTATAATACAGAAACAAATATCGCACGAATCTTCTTGCTAACATTGTATCATCGGTAGGTATACGTATCAAGTTTCCCTTGCCTAACTTCGAAACTCGTATCCCTTCTACCAGTTAACTTACGTCATGCGCGATCGCACGGTCGTAAAAAGATGCTTCGGAGAACATTTAACGCAGCAAGTAACAAAAAGTCACCTTGTGGTATCGCATACATGTTTTGCAATGTATCGCCGTGAACGCAGCGCGGTAGCGACGCGTCGGTTCCTCCGATGGCCGATCGCGGAAGAAACCTGGCGACGCGACGCGCGGAAGATTTGAATGTTATCTGACACAGGGATCGACGCGTACGCGTCCAGGTCCACGTCATCGCGTAGTATATCACGCGCTGCGTCGGAACGTGTTACCATTGTAACACGCTCGTTCCTGGGGCAATACATTATTCCGTGTTTCGCGTTCCCGTGTATTAGTCGGTGTTCCTTTTAACACGATCGCCGTGGCCCGGTACAGCGTCGCTCACGGTTCCGTCCACGCTAAAAGCTTTCTCCGCTCGTAATTACCGGCATATACGCGTGGGCCACCGCAATCGTTCCGAAATCGAGAAACGCTCCGACCAGGAGAACCATAATAGCTGGCAGAGAGACCTCTCAAACCTTCCTCCCTGCGGAGAAACGACAGGGGAAGAAGTCGTTGAGAATCGTGGAACCTGGTTTGCGATCCAAATCTAATTCATCTACTTAGTCTTCCTTCGATTTTGAAGTTTCTACTGGAACTAGACGCGTTTTGTGAAATGTGACTTTGTATCTTAACTTCCTAACCTATGATTTCTTCAGCTGATTATCGGATATTCAATGTTGTGATATTACATTGGATATTACTTTGAAATGTCCATTGTCTATATAGCGGAAGAGCCCGGAATAGCACAAACGATAAAAACCTTTAAATTGGGAGTATAGTTGGCGAAGTTAGTTGTTAGTAAAGATGTCTGTACGTTTTCACTAAAACACTAGATGTCACTGCTATTGTGAAAAAATATTTGTACCATTCTTCCTTTAGTTAATGTTCGTTCAATAACTGTATATATATATATATATATATATATAATATCCTTTGTTTAATCAGTCTGACAACCTATTTTAATTAAGATTGAAGTTAAAATTCAAACTACATTTTGTAGTGAATATCACTCTGTTTCAATTGAGTGAAAAATACAATCTCTGCCATGAGAGGCACGTTAGAAGGCAAGAGTCATTGTCTGCTCTTTCGGTAACTACTTTTTGTCTGAAATAAATTGGCCGCTCAAGGCCACTTCCGTAATCATACGTTTCTTTATATTATAACATAAATTATAACACGGCCCAACTGTTCACGAACGCACGTAGAATCTTTTCTATCAAATATGTAGAATATTCCCTAGATGTTTCAACCGTACTCGAAAGATGACTTCCGCGTACATAATTTTTGTCCTCCTCTGTAATAAAATGCTTCTAATATAGACGCGTAGGTACGTTATATTAAACATGGGTAACATTCTGCTGAGGAAAATAAAATAAGAACGTACTGTAACGTACGTGTCTTACGAGCTTTACAACCGGAAACAAGAACCGCGGCTCTAATAATCACACTTTAATAATAACCTTCTTTATCCCACTATCTTCTGGTAAGCATTTAACGCGAACGAAAAATTTACAACTCCGCGATGTAGTTTACATATGCCATTGCACTGCATTGAAAACCATTTATATACTTTAATCGTTCGTTGCATCACGCAGATGCGCGTAATTGCTGCGGGCAAATTAATCAACCAACATATACCTTAGTATCAAAAGCGTATTAAACATTTTTTCCAAGTTAGCCACCTCTGCAGAAAACGCTTCTGCTCTCTTTGACCGTGAAGATCTTTTCATTGTTGCTCGTACTTACCATCGGCACTCGTACTTACCAATCGATCGATAGGGGTACCAATATACTTGCATAATTAGCTCGAATGCATTTTTCCTAAGATTCCATCGACAATAAATGGACTGGTTCCATTAGCATAGGTGTGTTTGTGTGGTATATCCGGAGGCCTAGGTGTAGGTACGTCGGTGTGTTTCCGCGCGCGCCCTCGCGCTCCTTCCTCCTTCACCGGCGCTGCCTGCCATCGTATCAACATCGCACTTCATAATCCTGCCAGTGTTTCTGCGCGTCTCGATCCGTTACCTCACCGCGATCGGCTCGTTCTCTATGCCTCGAGTCTACCTAGTTCAGTGAACAGCCGCCGTGTCTTCTATTTCTTCGCGTCCTTCATTCGCGTCTTTCATTCGCGTTTCATAGACGTTTCGTAGATATTTCCTGGCGGACAAGGATAATCCTGATGGATGGAAGCGGAAACTTATGGTCGAATCGCGTCGTTTACGCGATCAAGATCGACGTCGAGATTTTGTGCTTCGATCGCAGATGTGGTACACACGTGACTAGGACGATGTAAGACGCATTGATAACTTGCGAGGTACATTTACGTTTACGTAACGAGTTGGGTAACGTCCTAAGTTATTTTTTTCTTTTTTTTAAATTTCTTCAACATAAATTATTTCGTTAGCATTTCGTGGCATTCGACAAGATGTCGTAACAAAAGCGCCATCTATTTTTCTTCTAATGCATTTCGATCGTGACTGAAAAGTGAATATAATTCGCGTTAACATGTAGCCTTAAAATGGCGTAAATAGAAGGTGGTCCGGCTGAATCGTTTCTGGTCGGAAAGTTGGAAATTTCAGAGTCCGGCCCTGACACGACGGGGCAAAAAGTTGGTTACAATTTGTTCTGTCGCTGGGGGCGAGCCCATCGAAACGAAGCAAAAGGACGACATCGAGAGACGTTCCGACTAAGGGGGCCCGGCACTTTTGAGTCTCGCCGAACGTCCGGAATACTTATCTCGAAATAGATCATGAGAATTCGACGAGACGCGGTCCTCGACGAGAGGGGGCCATGGTATGCGAGTGAGAATAAGGATTTTTCCTAGTTAGATCCATGGCCGACGGTCGTTCGGTGCGGTGCCGATATATCAGGCAATACGCGTTTCTGTCGTGCCAAAGTGAAATGCCATTTCTATCCGTCAGGCATCGAGCCAGCGGTGCACGACGGTGAATCGTAGCCGCGTGCTTCTTGACCCTCATTTTTTGGTATCGCGCCGCTTTCGGACGAATTCTAACAGTGTATCGCGACCGAGACCATAAATCACCTTCAGCTTGTAAATTGCTCCAGTTCGACAGTGGTTCTTTTTATCTTTATTTTTTTTTCTTTTCTTAACCCTTTCGATTTGCCACTCACGCTTCAACAGATCCCGTAGAAACGTATTAGAAATATCGTATAACAGCAGTCGTTTTTCGAGCCTAGTCCACTCCTCTCATGTATTGTCATCATCAAGCAAATGTGGCAGGTGATACTTTGCTCGGAATCAATTGGCCGCTCAAGGCCATCAAACGGTTATCCCCGGTTATAGTCGAATCGTTTCATCATCGTATCCCTTGCTTCTCTCTGTATCCCCTGTGCACCACAAAGACGGGCCACGGATAACAAAATTACGATATTTACTAGCGATAGCTAGCTTGCAGCGACCAATTAATTCCCAACAATGAATATTCGACGCGCATCCGTTGTGTTAGCCCATGAGTCTATCGAGACCAGCAGAGCTAGCCAGGCAAGGGGTTAGTCCTTGGTAAAAAAAAATTCGTCCGTAAATGCAATCTTTCTCTATGAGAAATAGCAGCCTGACTAGTTGAGCGAAGAGAGAAGAAAAGGGAGGTGAAAGGTAGGACGGGTGGGAGACTAAGCGCAATTTGCCCTGCGGGCCCCGTGGGTGGTTGCTCGATTCTTGGTTCTGTTGTGCGGGATTGGTCAGACGTCTGACAGTTGACGGATGACAAGCCGGCCTTACAGTTCTCCCCTTTTACGCCCTCGACGCGAGGCTTTGGTCCCAGGTTCGGTTCCTGCCACGTCCATTATGTGCCGTGAGCAAGGCTGAACCGGGCGTAACGGGATTATTAACTGAAATAGGCGTATAAGTCATGTGTCTTCGTCTACCCTGCCGCCAGTCCCTTCTACGCTGGCGAGCCTCTTCTCTTTCGACGTCGTGTTCGCGCATCTAATTTTCAAGAGACCTCTACGCTTGGGAACACTCGGGAACGTACAGGTCTGTTGGAAATTAGAGAAATTCCCCCGCCGTTCGTGAGCCGCGAGAATTCTCGGCGATGGCTGCTGGATAAGCAGCGGCACGCAGTCGAGATGCGAATCTCGGTTACTACTCGTGGAAACATTAAAAATTATTTCCACTTATTCCCGGGTTTATTTGCTCGACCACGCTACTCCTCTATCTCCTGTCGTACGACTGCTGCCTTTGCTACGATGTTTCCTTATCGCGTCTCGATCGTTATTGCCTTGATCTTATATGCGTACGACCCATGGTGACAGGGTCATGAGACACGGCACTAGCTGTGCTTTCTAGTTTATGTCAAACAGAATGTTGGGAATGTTAATTTGTTAGATTGTCCTAGAAGTTTCCTTCGCTTCGGAAGGAAATAACAGATGCACAATATTTTTTGTTTTAATACGAACGAAACGCGTCCTACGGCAGCCGAAAGACGATCGAGGATAAAGACGAAAACATTGGACAGATCAGGTTTCATGTTTGTATCAACATAGGCAGATAAAGCAGCTGCGTACAGCGTATAGCGAAAGGCATTTTTGCAACAACCTAATAGAGGGACCCATAGAACAATTTCTCTCGTGTATAAACACTTGGTGTATCGCTGCGATAGAAAGGTTAAATGGGAACAGCTTGAGCTTCGTCGTGCGTGCGACTGAGAATCTTTTCCCTGTCCAAGTATTGGCAACAGGGAAGCGAACGATTCGATCGATCGCCCGGTTACGCGGAGAATACATTTTTCGATAACCGCGGCGAGAGATGGTTGGCGAGGCGGTGCTCGATAAACGAGTTGTCGGGTGGCAATTTTTTGATGCCGAATGCGCGATAAAACGGCCACGCTGGCGCGATGATGCGGATCTAGAAGCGCGACGCGCGAAATGTTCAGCAAGAGAATCCGCGCTTCGTAGTCCCGCGGTTAAAGGAACGGCGCGATGTAAGAGGTACACACCGGTGTCACGTTTATCTGCACGGCGATCAGTTGCGCGCAGCGCGATTGCGCGAAACCGCTGCGTGGCGGTCTTGCAAGCCTCCGCTAGCAAAAGCATGAACCTCGTGTGTAATCGGCAAACCGGTTGAACTTCGCGTCTTAGTTTTCTGGCGATCTTGTTCTCGCAAAAATCGATACCAGTTTAGTTTTCTGGTTCGATTAAAATTCGATTTCTTAACGAGTGGAACCGCCGTATCTGCGTGTGTCGCTAGTCGGCAAGCAAACGGGAACTCGTGCGGGAAATTATAGCCGTTTCTCAATGATTCTTGGCGCGAGATTTCAGATAACAACGATTCGCCGACTCGTAACGAACACGAATAGTCTTTTTTTCTTGAATGGTATCTTTTTTATCGTGGTAAAAAAAAAAGGAACAGAGGTGTCGGGAAACATCCCCCATGGTTTTTCTCTCAAATTAGTTACAAATAAGCGCGCGGTAGATAGTAAGTAGAAGACCGTCCTTTCTGTAATAATGATTTGACTTGTTATTTATGGTGAACGGCGGCAATAAACGCCACACGATAATGGTACTGCTACGATGTAAACAGGAACAACGCAAATGAGAAGTAAATTAATTCAGATACTCGTGGATTGGCGTGTTTTGCACGAGGAATGGCCTAACGCGTTTTCAGCCACTAATTAAGATTATTCCTCGAGTTTATCGCGTTCTTTCGTAAGCGGTGTGTCGACTTCTCATTGTATAGTTTTGGTGGAAGTT
Source organism: Bombus haemorrhoidalis (assembly GCA_014825975.1). Classification (NCBI taxonomy): domain Eukaryota; kingdom Metazoa; phylum Arthropoda; class Insecta; order Hymenoptera; family Apidae; genus Bombus; species Bombus haemorrhoidalis. Next base: position 1,152,495 of record CM026178.1, read on the forward strand.
CGTGATGCGTGAGAAAACGGACACGAACCGGCATCCCGGTTTGTGCCGCGATTAAATCTCTCGCTCTTCTACATTACGTATATATCGTCGTGCCTGTAAAAACGGTTATGTGGACTAATTGGTCGGTCGTCGTCCATCCTTTTTCTTCTTCTCCTTCCCTTTTTCTTCGTTCTTCTTACACGCCTCTCCTTGCGATCCAGCTTTTTTCCTCTTTCTTTAAAACGCTTCTACATTCGTGCAATCCTTTTTTGTCGTCACGTCACAATTTCCTCCCGCCTCGATGCTGCTTATGAGTTACTGCATCCATGAGGAGTATTACTACCTGTCGAACCTGACTCGTATACTCTTGCCCTGGCCTATCATTTATCATCTCATTTTATAGTCAACTGATCGTGCTCCTCGCTGAATTGCCTGTAGCAGTTTACTCCGGATTAAACCTACCAATATCCTTCTCAAGCACAACATGCATCTTACACAATGTATCAAATATGTTGACTTATTTTTCAAATACTTATCGATTTAAAAAAAAAAAAATCTCAATGCTTTTTCCCTGCTTTCTGTATCATCGGGAAAAAGTGTGGATAGAAGGGGAAAACGTATCGCTGCTTAATAATATAATAGCGAGCATAGCATAAAAATGAAGTCCTTACCCACCGAGATACGATCAAAAATTGGTCAGTGATTTAATTCGCCGTTTCGATGCGAGACAAGTTATTCAACGCGCGATCGATCGTCTAATCGTTATTCAATCAATGCCCGACATTTTGTGCAGCGTTCGAAGGAAAGGTTAGACGCTCCTTGACGCGAAACGGCGTGCCTTCACGCGCTCTCCATTCGAGAGCCGATCTCTAATAATATACTTTAACACTTTGCTGGTTCGTTTCGGTAGACCACCCAAACGTACACCGATCGAACGATTTAGCTTCGACAACGGTGGCCCCCTGATTGGTATTGCAGAAGAACGACGACCGTAAACGCGCAAACAAACGGTAGGTTAGTCGAAGTGATTGATAAGCAGCGCCACGCGCCATTCGACGGACAAATACGATCGTCGAGAAAGCGACAGGACCGCCCGCGGATAGCGTTCGCTGCTCTATCTATACGGCTTCGTGAGCATGCCCCCAACAAGGAGACTCTAGGGAGTTGTTGAAAAACCGTCTCGAGATTATAGACTGGAAAAACGTGTGATAGTTGTAATGTTAATAACGAGGGAACAATAGTCGTCACGAGAAAAAAGTACGCGTGTGTCGAATCGGTAGGCAGAGCCATGCACCTCCAGAACGAGCAAATACCGAATCGGAAAAGACGACAAGACCGCCCGGAGTGCCACACCACGGTATTATGTACGACACAAACAAGAATGATTGTGCCTTTCGCGTTTTGCCTTTTGCCAAGCTTTCTAGGCGCGACAAGATATTCACTTCAGTCAGTGTTCACATCCTGAGCATTGATTTATCGTTTACCACCGGGATTCTTACGAGTGCGTTTAAACGTCTTTTTATGGAAATAAAGAGAATTGTTGTACGAATTAGAATGTATGCAACATACACGGGTACTGTACGAAGCACACGAGACAAAGAACTAGAAAGTTTTGAATGTGGAAATTTCGAAATCGGCATGGAAACATTCTGTGAAATTCTGTAACCATCGTGAGTTCTCCTTCGGATCGGTTGACGAGTATAACCTTAATTAGCATTTTGTACTAAACATATGCACAATTTGTCCGATATTCGATGTAAATAACGAATGTGGCTGCCGGCAGCCCTCAGTGGTAAGCAGTTATTTGCATACATGAATATTGAGGCACCGATATCGGATTAAGTGACAACTAGCCGAGATAATTGCTTGAAAAAGCAATATAGTGTGTATATATATATATAGCGTTCGGTCGGCGATCGTTTGGTCGCCATGTGATTCGAAGAGAAAAAAAAAAGAAAAAAAAGGAACCGGTTATCGGGGACGATCGTGTTACATTGACCATTTTTTTCTTCTTTTTTCCCCCGTAATCGTGATTTTGTCGCTGCCGTGTTCATTATGCAAATTGAATCGACACTATTCTCAACCATCTTATCCCGCCACTTATCGATGGGAACGATCGCTAAAAAGTTTTTAACGTTACATGTGGCTTGCCGAAGCTTGGCAAAGTTTCCCGCGGGATTCCCGCCAAAAATGATTCCAGCCACCTATCGAATTCGGCAGGAACCACGAGGAAACGGATGTTCCGGAAAATTTCGAGAGATGGCGTGTCGTGTGATTCGAGGTCGGGGCGGTGGAGTATGCCAGCTGTTTCCGTGCTGCCACCTTCAGTGGCCCGTTCAAAGTGAAGGCGGTACTGACCTGCGCGTGTCCCGCATCATCATAACACAAGCCGAACGCCATGCTGCCAGAAGATTTATGGGCCATATCATGGCGCGGCATCTAAACGATTATTTGCTGTTAAACGTAAACGGCTTATAAAAACGAGCCTGCATAATAGAGTAAATATAGGCTCGATGTTCGGCCCCGGTAAATTTATAGATCCACTTAAAACGATCCTGTATCGACGCAGCGACTGCTAACCCTTAACCCTGACAGAAACTGTCCCGGACAACAACGTAGCCTTCGTAGAAACCGCCATCTAGCGGATTTTTAATTTCTTTCCTTTTCTTTCGGATAAAAATCACACAATTTTAAGCGAAATTAATTTTTTCTCCTACTATAAAGAAACTCGTTGAACGAGTCCTTGACAAATTTGTCTGTCCTTTCGTTCTCTTTTGTTTTTTATTGGCGCATCTAAAATTAATATTTCAAAAGGTGAAGAACAAATCGGACGGGGTCCAACTCGATCAGTTATTTGCATGCGTCGATCGTCTTCCTCGTACATCAAGCGCGTGTTTAGAAAGTCAACCGTGTGCCTCCTATGAAGAACAATAATTTATTAAACGGATACGTCATCGCCCTGTTGCGATACTTGTGCGTTTCCCTCATTGAGAATCAGAAGAGTGAATCGCGGCATTTGAATAACAAACGGTATGCAAATTCGGGTTGCCCCGCAGTCGTTTAGTCCGCCGTGCGGATCTCTATGCCGCGAAATCCGAAAATATACTGTGTCCATTCCCGAACACGCGTCTTCGATCATTCTACATCCTGATCGATTTATTATTCGTGCCGTTAAACATTTCAACGGAGTAAATCGATATCCCTTTCTCCAATGTCCTTAAACGTTTTGACGTGTCTGAAGGCAATTGATATTCCGTGTAATCGTCAAACAACAGTAATCGATATTTTTCTTATTCTGATTTTAATTCGTGTCGTACGTATTTTAACGATTTCTGAACATTATATATTCATCGATAAATTTTAGGCACCTGTTCGATGAATCACGATAGTAAAATGAAACAAAATATCGTCTAACGTTTCGTCGTACGTTCTAACGCAGGAATGTGGAAACTCATGTAAAATCTTCAAAATTATTCCTACGTTTTCGGCATTAGCGATAATAAACAAGACATTTTTCTCAATATAAATTTTAGAGACCGTTTCGGTGGATCACCAAAGTGAAATAACGAAACCAAATATCGTCAATGAGAAATCTAACTATTTCTCGCATGCTTTTTTATCACCGACACATGAAAGTTTATCAAACATTCTTCGAAATTATTGCTGCTTCCTCGCTGTTGCGACGATATAGAATAAATTACCATATAAATAGGGTTCGGCGTTACATCGTATTTCCTTGTAGAAACAGCGCGGCGCGGCGTCCTCCGGCGTTCGTTAATCCGACCGGCTGCTCAGAAATACCATCGGCAGGGAAAGCTCTTAATGTTCTATTCTTACATCTCGCGGCATCTCCGGGGCCAGCGTGGCTTGATAGCCTTCCTCCAAGAAGATTTTAATTAAGCCCGCCCTTCCAATGTTTCGTCTGATTGGATGAGCTAATCCCGTTCCGTAGAAAATTTAGGGTGTCCCTTCTAGAAAGAGACTCAACCCTGGTCTCCATGGCCGTTAACATTTTTTCGCGGCCTACTAAGAAAATTATAATGATTTATCGACCGATAAATAAAATCCACCCTTGCCCGGCCAAACCTCTGACATTCATCTTGTCGTTGACGTCGCCGCGTTTCTCTCGGACAATTCTGGTATTTTTAACGGGCGCGTGCCTCCGTTTCGATTTCATTTTTTTCCTCCCCCCACCCTTTTCCTTTTTCTTTACTTTCGATTTTCACCTCGAAACTTTTTTACACCGCTTTAAATCCACCGTTATTCACAGCAAAGTGTCTAAAACAAGTAACGCGTTACTAAGACGTTTCCCAGGGACAAAATAATTGTAGATCTGCCGAACTTAAAAACATCCTGCCCCGATATTTTTCGGCCGAGGAACACACGGAATATAGATGTCTCGCTTCCTGACAGAGCTGTATTTTTCTATAGTAGAACGACTCGTGAGAAAAAAGCAGCTCGTTCGGCGATGAGTTTCTCGAATGATGAGTTTCGGTCGGCATTTTTGTCCATCGTCATGGAGGAGCAGTTGGGTGTCGGTGGGAGGGGAAGTTCCTGACCAACTGGAGGGGACGAAAGGAAAGTAGCACGTCAGGGGATGACATCTAAATCTCCCTTTTCGTTTCACGCTGACTGCCCGCCCTTTCGCTGGCTACGCTGCTAGTCGAAACTCCCTTTCTGCTTGTTCTGCCTCCTCGAGGGGGTGGGTTCTTTTGGTACATTCGCTGGCAAAATCTTCCGGGGCTATGCTTCGCTATGCTATAGCAAACTTTTCGAAATGAAGACGCGTTGTTTTATTTTTGTATAAGCGAACGATAACTTTGCAATATATCAGGTTGTACGAAAAGTGTCTTTCTTTTACAGGCACGCCCTTATGTCTATACAAAGATATAACTGTTTAAAATAATATGAAACAAAAAGCGATGACCTAATCTTTGTAAATGTATTAAAACGAAGTACTTGCTCGGTCTAGTTACATGCAGTATGCTTTTTCGTGAGTCACACTGAAAATATATTATACTCTGTCATATACATATCTAATATAAGACTTGCGAGTTCGTATCTACCAGTATTTAAATAACCGTAACCGGAATACAGTGATAAACGTAATTATACGCGTACGCGTATTTCGATTTCGTACAGGCCGATCTTAATTTTCACAAAATTATCTCTATGTTGCTAGTAATTACGTGTATACAATATTTTAATCCCGATAAAAATCCTTAGGAAAAATGAAAATCATCCCGATACCAGTTCTCTCATTTTTCCTACGAAACTCGATTATCGACGAATTTTTAATTCAATTCTTAAATCTTATTTTTATCAAGTCACAAGCAATCACAAAATAAGACATCCAATATGATCGATATACATGTTCAACGTGAAAATAAGACGCTCTTCGCTATAGTACTGTTCCATGTCCTAGAACCACCTAAGGAAAATAAAATTCTCCCGCCGGTTCCGTAATGCGCATTTCGAAATGGCAATAAAGGAAATTCGCAGTGAGGGAGAAAGGAAGAAAGAGAAGTTCATTGTCAATGGTTTGCCGGCGGGTGCCAGGGCCGACGTCGTTTCACGCAAACCAGAGCGCGGCCCGTCGGCGCATTTATATTTTTATGGCGGTGAAAGTTGGTTCGGGGGTCGCGACCGTGAAGGCATTTCACGTCCCTAAGTTTCGTTGCCGTTGGAAAAACAGGGCAATGACAAAGAGACTCGAGCGAGTTTCACTTTTTCCCCCACCAACTGTAAGCTCGGTTAAGAAAAATCAGGAAACCGAAAAGAGTCTTTGTCTGTTTTCTGCACCTGAACCCCAGTCTCTCCGTATCTTTCAGCGCGATCCTCCGATTCTCAGTCACGCGTCTTTCGTCTCTTACAGCGAATAAATTTCTCAGAATTATCGATTCGGTTGTTTGATAAAAGAATTGCAAAAAGCTAAGAAAAATAATTCAAGAGGGAATTGTATAGCGGAGAAAGGAGGGTGACTTAAAAACGGTTTGCTTAATATGCGATAGGCTGGTAAATTAGAGTATATAGGCGTCTGATGAAAGATCGTGGAGATTCGGCGGTTAAACACGAGAGGATGAAGAACAGCCAGCGGTACTTCCAGCGACGCGGTTCGTAAATTTCGCATTGGTATTCGCTGCTAATCTATCCTCGTTTCTCGGATTTCACGTAAACAGATCGCCTCGAGTTTTACGATGGTTTCGACCTTTCGAGTCGTCCTGACGGTGTCGATTTCGGTTTCTGTTTATATTTCTACCGTAGTGTAGCCAGTTCTCGTTTGGAAGGATCGAACGGGTACAAAACCTCGATATCGCTTTCTAAATTATGAATTTATAATCGAACCCTTCTACCGTTAATGCATACGTTTTTATTATACAATTGTTCGTCGATGTAAACTTTCTGCGAACGAGGAATGGAAAATCGATCGATCGACAGAAAAATAAAGCGAAGAGATTTAACACTTGACCCAGTGCAACTCCTAAATTATTGACTCGTAATTCAATCCTATCTCTGTGTACGCAGAATTTTATTATAGTTTTCTCTACGGATACAAACTTTTTTTAAACAAACTATCGGCGATTGGTCAATGAGAAAAGGAGAATAGCGGAGAAAAAGGAGGTGATCGAGGGGTGTGGGAGGGAGGGTAGAATCGCGAAACACGTCGAGGCCGCGAGTTTCCACGTAACGCGCCGCCTATTCTACGAAATCGTGCACGTGTGCAACGCCGGATTCAGCTGCCTCGTTCGGTTCACGAATGAATTATCGCCCGTATGGGTTGGGCTCTTTCATTTCCAGTCCACGCGGTAGCTCCGTCCTTTCCTCCCTGTTTGCGCCGGCTTCCCCTTTGGCGGCCCTCTCTTTCCGCCGTATCGGTCGAGCCTGCCGTCAGCAACGCTTTTTCCCATCCCTCCGCGATTCAACCTCGCTTCACCACGCTCTCTCTCCCCTTTCTTTTTCCATTTCCAGCGGAAAGATACCGTACCCCCTTTTCTCTATCCCCTTTTCACCGTATATCCTCGGCCGTTTTTATAGACTGCAGCGTTTTCGCTAAATAGCGAATCTGCTTCATTTCACTTTATTCGCCGAGTTCATTTATTTGAAATGGAGCGATTCAGGTCGGATAGATTTTCATTCTTAGGTTGGAAAATTGATATTCTAGCGATTTATGGCGAGTCAAAGCGCGATACGCTTGGCTTATGATTTCACGAATTTGTTTACTGGATGTTTGTCGCAGAGTTTGAGAAATTGTGTTTGGAAATTTCCTTTTGCAGAATATGTTGGTGGAGACTCGAACACTGGCAACCTCTTTCGAGAGGACAAGACAGCCGTCACGACAGCTGCTCTGTTCCTCAGAGCTGCGCCTTTCCAAACTATATGCCGGCAACGACTGCCTTCCATTTTTGTTACGAAATCGATACGAACGATTCTTCGGATATTTTCAGTCGAATCTTGCGAATGTAATAGGTTTGGGAATTTCCAAATTTTCCCATTACTCGAAAGATACATAAGGAATTAATATTTAGAGAAGCTGTAATATTTCAAAGTTGGTATAAAAATGGCAGGAATATGCGAGGGGCGGTTGCGAAAATAATATTAAATACATGATTTTAATACAATTAATAACGTGGAAATATTTTGAAAAATCGTGTAATTTCGTTAAATTATATCGTGACGCCATCGAAGAGATTAAATGGTAAAGATAGTATTAATGGCTGACGTGTCTCTGGATGCAATTGAATGGTTGTTTTCCCCCTCCGTGGCCAGAGGGTCAGAGAAACGAGGAACGAATCAAAGGGAGAACGCGATCAATCGAATGTTTTCCTTCAGAACGTTCGCTTACAAACGTGACGGGGAGGAAACGCGAGACGAGGGTAAATTGAAATTCCGTGACACGGAAAGAACTTTGATTGGAAGAGGGACAACCCCTGCGAGACGTCCAGCAACAGAAACGATCTCATCTTAGATGGAACTTTTATTTTTCTTATTTCTCTTCTCCTTATTTCTTTCCATTTGTCATTTTCCTCTAAACCTTCCTGTTCTCCTCCCTCTATTAGGTACAGATATACACTACAAGCCATAAGTACAAACACACTTACTCGTTACATTTACTGCAAAAATACCAATCTTTATTTAGTACTTTATTCTCCTCCCTCTATTAGGTACAGCCATAAGTACAAAAACACACTACAAGCCATAAGTACAAAAACACTTACTCGTTACATTTACTGCAAACATACCAATCTTTATTTAGTACTTTACATTATACATTATTTTCATACGGTATTTTACATTATATGCAGCAACCCCTGCGAGATGTCCTCCTTATTTCCTTTCATTTGTCATTTTCCTCTAAACCTTCCTATTCTCCTCCCTCTATTAGGTACAGATATACACTACAAGTCATAAGTACAAACACACTTACTCGTTACATTTACTGCAAAAATACCAATCTTCATTTAGTACTTTACATTATACATTATTTTCATACGGTATTTTACATTATATGCAGCAACCCCTGCGAGATGTCCTCCTTATTTCCTTTCATTTGTCATTTTCCTCTAAACCTTCCTATTCTCCTCCCTCTATTAGGTACAGATATACACTACAAGCCATAAGTACAAACACACTTACTCGTTACATTTACTGCAAAAATACCAATCTTCATTTAGTACTTTACATTATACATTATTTTTATACGGTATTTTACCTTATATGCAGCAACCCCTGCGAGATGTCCAACAACAGAAACAATCTCATCTTAGATGGAACTCTTACTGTCCTTATTTCTTTTCTTCACTATCATTTTCCTCCAAAGCTTCCTATTCTCCTCAGTCTACATTAAAGCAAACTATATACATCTTTCTGTAAATTCGCACTAATTTCCAAATTGATTTATATAATAAATAGCTAATTCCCTCTATTAGGTAAAGATGTAATACACTACAAGCTATAAGTACAAACACATTTGCTCGTTACATTTATTGCAAAAATACTAATCTTTATTTAGTTCATTACATTATACATTATTTTCATACGGTATTTTACCTTATATGCAGCAACCCCTGCGAGATGTCCAGCAACAGAAACAATCTCATCTTAGATGGAACTCTTACTGTCCTTATTTCTTTTCTTCACTATCATTTTCCTCCAAACCTTCCTATTCTCCTCAGTCTACATTAAAGCAAACTATATACATCTTTCTGTAAATTCGCCCTAATTTCCAAAGTGATTTATATAATAAATAGCTAATTCCCTCTATTAGGTACAGATGTAATACACTACAAACTATAAGTACAAACACATTTGCTCGTTACATTTATTGCAAAAATACCAATATTTATCTCATACATTACATTATACATTATTTTTGTATCCTGCGAGATATCCAGCAATGGAAACAATCTCATCTTAGATGGAACTCTTACTGTCCTTATTTCTTTTCTTCATTATCATTTTCCTCCAAAGCTTCCTATTCTCCTCAGTCTACATTAAAGCAAACTATATACATCTTTCTGTAAATTCGCCCTAATTTCCAAAGTGATTTATATAATAAATAGCTAATTCCCTCTATTAGGTACAGATGTAATACACTACAAGCTATAAGTACAAACACATTTGCTCGTTATATTTACTGCAAAAGTAGCAACGGTACTTATACGGTATTTGACAATATACGCAATATTATATTACTAATATTGTCATAAAATACATGCGACGAGAAGGAAGTAACGAGTTCGTGGTAAAGCAATATTTATAAACGGAAGAAAATTGATGGCGAAATAAAACGTGCAATTTGTATGAAATATCAGTAGACGTATGGCGTGTGTCGGTGTACATGTACGTATAATCATCTAAAAAAAAAAAAAAAAAAAGAAAAAGAAAACCACAACTCAATCTACCCGTCTCATCAGAAAATTACAAACGATGTAGATAAAACGAAAAATAAAAAAAAAAAAAAAAAGAGAGAAAGCACTGAACAAATTCTAGTAAAGTAACAAGGGTGACACCCCTTCCTAGAAGGGGGTTAGAAATTTAATCGCGGAGAAAAGGGAAGAGTAATGGTGGGTAGAAACGGGGATGGCGTCGAATTGAATGTTTTCGTTTTGAGGTGCGCTTTGGCCGGTCGATCGAAGCGGAAGAGTTCCTCGAAGAGGGTAAATTGGAATTCCGCGACGCGAAGAGTAGCTCGGTTAGCTCACCGGGCCAAACAGGGGGTCAGTGGGGTGAGGACGAGGGCAGGAAACCGGGGAAAACGAGTATATGCGGAGGAGTAGAGGAGAAGAGAGAGCACCAAGGAACGAGAGAGGAAAGAGAGAGGTAGCCAAGGAATATTTACTGCCATCTTCTCTACCACTTACCCACAGATTCCCTGCCTGAACTTGTAAACACCTCTTAACTATATAGAGATAGTATCTCGGTTTCCCTTCTCGTGTAACCTAAGCAGTTACGCGGTTGTTATAGTCGAAAGATTATTAATTAGATGGTCCCGTGATTACACACGAATTTCCTTCTATCTCCGTTCCCTATTTCTACGTTCTTCATTGGTCTTTTATTCTTCTTCAATTTGTAATTCATCTACATGGAAATGAATTTTCTATAGAGACGCAAGGATGGCCTCTGTCTCTCGATCTCTGCATTTCCATCCCCGTCCTACACTCCGATGTCGAGAGGTTTAATTGATTCGAACCGCCGCGACTATCGGATTATTAATTGCGCTGTTAATCGGGCACGACGGTAATTAAGCTGTCGACGATTCAGTTTTATGATGCCACGCGGCTCGTGCGCCGTGCGTCTGCCTTTGGCGGTTCCCTAGCCATCGCAGCTTCCTTCCTAATCATTGTCGAACACGTAAAACACCTTTGATTCCATGCAGATTTATAGCTTCCAGGAAGGTTGGAAATTTCTTTGCTTCTCTGTATTCCAATCGAGAAAAGAGTTTCTATATTTAGTGCGTGGAAGGAGAAATATGTTCCGTTTTCGCCATCGCAAACGTAATCATAATCAAAGATGCCAAACATATCGAAGATTTACGATGACAGGTGTCTCGCAGGGAACTCCGCGTTCATTAACATTAAGAACACGGACGATAAGCAACGAGAATTACGTCAAAGCGATGTTAACGAGCTGTCTCTTGCGAAATTCCTCGATGTTTAATGATCGCGATTAAACATCGGCGTCGGAACGAAAGTAAAATTCACGACAGGACGGAAGCGAGAGGAACACGCGGAAGCGGGAAAACCGGCGGGAGCATTGCCGCGATAATTGTTCGAATTCAATGAAATTGCCACGCGCTTGCGACCGGCCTGTTTTTCGATCGATTCGCGCGCAGCCTCGTTTCGCGTCTGTCGACGCCGGGCCCCCTTGTCGATCGGTTCACCTGAATAAACCAGTCGGATATTTGTCAAATGACTGAATCAATATTTGTCGCTAAAGTCGTGGAAGAAGTTCTATACGGGACGTCCTTGCGATTCGAATGCGTGTCGCGAAGATATGCCGTTTTATCGAAGCGTACGTTTCTACGTCGTTGCTAATCTGTTAATGGAACATCTCTTTGCCAGAAATTTCTACGATCGAAAGTTAACAGACAAATCAGTTTGAAGTAGGTCGGTTGTAATCCTTGCGCGTCTAAATATCGTACATTTTATTTTCAATGGAAATATTTTGCAATAAAACAGTGTACCATACCCAAGAGGTTGGCGATTCGAACGATGGATGATCTCATCTGCTGTGGTTAGGTTAGGTGGTTTAGGTTAGGTTAGGTGGTTTAGGTTAGCTTTAATTAATCGAATCTCTTGTCGCAGCGTTTTAATATCTACGTGCTTTTTATAAAAAGTGCGAACAATGTTTTCAGAAAGAAGCGTATATTTCTGGAGAATAATTTTTCTTAAATCAAGAAAATATTCAAACTCTTCGTTGGCTCGTATAGTTAAGGGCGACGGTGGTTACTCGTTCTTTGAGGAAAACACGGAAATAGAGTGATTTCGTCGGTTTTCCGTTCAATCGAGCGAGACACGATCGGCACCGATGTCAACACGGAAATCCTCAGCTTCTATTTTATTCACGACGAGAGAGAGTCAAAGCGAAGAACGTTGTTCGGCTACGTGTGTTGAAAGCGGAAACGCGGAAGGGACTGGAGGATCCGCGGAGACGATGCTCGACACGCAGTGCACACGTGCATACGTATAGCGTTGTATTTCATTCTTCGTTCGCGTAAAAAACATCGACCGATGGATTATTATTATTAAAAATCGCCTATGATTTCCTGCCCGATGGAAAACGACGAACGAACCGTAGAATGAAATTGGAAATTGAATAGAAAACAAAGATGGCGATTGACGATTATATAGGTTAGAATACAATATACGTAATTCCTCTAATTTTAATATGGCAATGATGAGCATATTTCTAAGCAGAATGAAGGACGTTATGTCTCTTCAAACTGAATATTATAAAAAAAAAAACTCATTTGCCTCGCTACAACCGTTACGTTTCACACGACCATCCAATAGCGTGGATCGTTCAATCTCGTATCTCTTTCCATCTAAACGTTCTAAAAAAAAGAAAAAAAAAGAGGTTAGAAAAACAGAGCTCAGCCACTGCTAAAAAAGTCGGGGACGAGGAACGTGTATTTCGTCTGAATCCAAGCAATTTCCATTCGGAAAACCGAGCGTTTTCCTTTGAACGACAAGAAAAAGAGGGGAAAAAAGCCGGCAGTGCTCACGGCTCGTAGCCCGAAAGGCAAGAAATCGAAGCCCTGAAACAACGAGAGAGCCGATGCGCCCTCGTAGCTTGTGCAGAGACGCCGGAGACGCGGAGATGTAGAACGAGAGAGACAAATAGAAGGAGACGGTGAAACCCACTAAATCAATACTCTGCCATCGCTCCAACTCTAGCTCATCCCCTCGTACCCCCTTAGCTGCCAGCGTACCTCTCTCTCTCTCCGCTCCTCCTTCGGCGTCGTTCCGTTCGTGGCATGCCACCCTTCGTTCCACCCCCGTCACGCTCTCCGGCCCAAAACTTCTCTCCGGTTACTCCCGCAGAGAGTTTGCCTGTGTCGGGGTTGAATTTCCCCCTCGCGCGTCTAACTACAGCTCGCGAGACGTCCACGATCAGCCACGAGGAAACGAGCTTCCTACCGGCCGTCTTTCGCGATACTCTCTACCGTGTTTCCTCGCTTCACGGTGGGCTCGGTCTTCCGGCTTCCACGGACCGACAGAGCGTGTCCAGCACTTCGCTGTAGGTTCGATTCCAGGATGCGGCCGGTGTCGACTCGCTACTTGGAACTCGTACTCGCTGTTCTATTCTTGGGGGTATGCTCCGAATGCCTGATGAAGAATTCGTTGCGTGGCCGTTCTGGATTGTAGCCTTTGGTATATGCTCGATGCTCCACCGCTTCTGTCGGGTTTGTTGTTTCAAAAGACGAGGCATTGTTTGGCTTGGTGGAAGGGAGATGTATTATCTTGGCCACTGTTTTTAGCTACCTAAAATTACGTTCCTCCGTCTTTAGGCTACGTCCGCAGACAATGGAAGCGTAAGAAGCTTCGAGCGATCGCGATAAATCATTTGAAGTACCTGTCGAATTCTTTGTCTCTTCGATTTCGTCGCTACGTGTACCGCGGTTCTTATTCGAAAAAGGAAGTCGCCAGTTGGATAATCGTCCGTCGTTCTAAAAGTCGAATCGTGAAAAAACCTAGCATCGACTTTCGAGCCTCCGCGAAAGGCTGCGAGGATCGAAAGGACACGAGTGGCCGAACATGGTCCATACGGATATCGCGCGATTCATCAGCGAACTGGGTCACGTAGATCTGCTGGCACACGCTCACGCAAGCGTCGACCATTTGCGGACCACTACCGAACCTATCTACGATCGTGAGATACGACTGGCCTGCGAAGAAGTAGGAGGAAGAGGTCACTGATTGCCGAAGGGGACCGCTTCAGTGCGTGTCTGCGCGACCGAGTGTTAGTCGACGATCTGGCTAAGCTCGTTGGCCCTCTTTCTTCTATCCCTTTTCCTTCTTTCTTCTCTCTCTCTCTCTCTCTCTCTCACTCACTCACTCACTCACTCACTCACTCACTCTCTCTCTGCCTATCACTGTACGATCGTCGTGTAACTCGACGAATGAACAGTCAGCTGCCGTTTTGACGGTCACCGGGCTACCGACGCCATTTGCGTTGCGGTAATCTCTCTGGTGTCGGGGTCGAGCTGCTACAAGTTTATTTATCGAGTTACTCGACGAGCAGTTTGTGTTTTGTACATTAGCAGGGCTACGAGTCATTTTTTTCCCTGCGTGATATCGTTCTCTGTAGTTTTTATTACGCTGCCAAAATTCTCAATGAAAGGGAGGCATTTCTTTGTTCTGAATAAATAAATTAAGCAACGAAGAAAATGTGAGACGTACTGGTAAAAAACTTGCTAGAAACCGAAGGTTATTTTTCTAACTCCGAATATGCAGAGCGTTCTACACGAGCTGAAGAAATCAAATTTATCGTAGAATTTCATTTATCTAAATCCATGGACTTCAGTCGTATGACGTAACACGAACATGATTCATGTAGGTATCTGTAGTTTACATAGTGGAAGTTTCTAATAGAACCCATCGAAATCCTCCTTCGGAATCATACGAATTCTGGTCACTGAAGTTCACATAATGCAAGTTCATCGATTCTTCCCACCTATGATTTTTTCCTCGTGCAATAGGGGAATTCACATTCAGAGAAATTGGCATAATAGACAGGAGTGCGCTAAAATTTAATTTCCAACAAACGGACTTCTAGCCTACTTCGCAATTCCATTTTAAGATTCTCATGCCATTAATCCTGCTGTCTATTTATCCCGTCGCTGGAAATAATCCGAAGGAATCAACATTCCTGGGGCATCGATCTGAAACATTTAGCAAAGGCGACATCCCTGAAGCCGGAGTACGTGCGCAGCACCGATTAAAAGTCTGGATTAGCGGCTGAAAAAGAAGGGAACCGCGGCAGTCTGGCAGCTTCTTAAAGGGAGCATCGTCGTCCTCCCGGCGAGTCCAATTACACGGGCAGCGGCTTCTGCTTTGTTTCACGGCCGTTGCCCGTTGTCTGATGTGTCTCTCTCTCTCTCTCTCTCTCTCTCTCTCTCTCTCTCTGCTTCCATCCAGCATTCTCGTTCCCTCGTTCTCGTGGTCTCGTTGCGGATCGCGGTCGTACACGGTGCAACTTCCGTTGGCAGCCAGCGTTGCGATTCCGCGACTGCCACCTAGCGCTCCGCAACTTAGCATCCCGTTAATTTCTCGCGATCCGCGCTGCGATTACGCGCCGCCGAAAATTTAACGCTTTTGAACCGCCCTTTAAATCTTCGCGCGCTCTCCTCTTCGTCTGCGGCTAGTCGGGCCGGAAATAGCGTGGCCGCCGCGCCGTGTTAGCACCGCCTAATACGCTCTTCGCGGCCCACTTATTTATTAGCCGTATTAACTCGATCCTGTTGAAACCGCCCCGACTGCTAATTAAATGCGATCGATTTGCCCGAGTCAATCACGAGACGATGGCTCCTTTTCTTTCTTTTGCGCTGGCTGACGAAGAAGGGCGTGTCATCTTAAATATGGCGCTGGGCTTGGTGATGTTTCGCCGTAATTTTCATTGGAAGGTCATGGAACGTTGTTACTCGAAGGCTACCGATCGTGATTGATTAATTAACAGCGAGACGTTCCTGTTTTCTCCTCTACTGCCATTCTTCGCCCCGAGACAATTCATTTTGGTTCGATCGATAAGAAAGATAAAGCTACTTATAGTCTATTCTCAACGTATCTGACCAATCGCATGGAAGAACAGAATATTTGTACCTTGTAACGAAAATTCACTCGATTTTCTTTCTATCGAATAATACGTTCTTCGTTGAAACCGTTTGACAAAGCACGCAACAATAATATCGAACACGAACCACCAAGTACATGGTAATTCTATTCAAATTGGAAATATCAAATGTCGAATCCATCACGAACGTATGTACACATCACGAGACCCGCTCGTTTCTCGAAGCGCAGCGCAGCAAACTTCACAGCAGAGCACCGCTGTTCCGGAGGTGTTCACGGTTTTCAATTAGGCGCAGCCAAGGATACGTTTTCTTGTGGTTATAACTCGTGGGCGCAGTCACGCATTTGACGATCAATTAACGGAACGCCGCGTGCAAGGCGATAGGAAGAGAGAGAGAGAGAGAGAGATAAGACTTTAGTTTCCTAAACAAGTAATTAACAGTTGCGATACGTGATGTAACCGAGTGCGTGCAGTAATAGCCCAGAGAAATTTCGCCGAACCCCGTGCTGCCAGCACACGTCGATTAATATTTATAACGCGATGCACTCTTTAATAACGCATTCCGCGTACGCTGTCCTCTTATCTCGCGATATCTTGGCAATTAATTTCCGCCTGGCAAACCGCTCGCCACTAATTAATCAAAATCTTCTCTTCTAACTGTTGCAGGTAAGAGCGCTTTGACGTTTCTCCTACGCGAACGCGTCGTTCACAGTGATGCCGGTAAGTGTTGATTCCCTCTCGAGCGTGATACAACGACGATGTACATCTGGTAATTAGAAACGCCTTGGCACACGGGAATTTTCCTATCAACCGTGTGCCAACGGTTCGTCGCGCTTTGCGGAGGAAACGATCGCATTTCGCAGCGCAATTTTACGCCTCGTACCTCGATCACATCGAGTATACGCAACCGACGTTATGTTGTTAAAGTTATTAGGGACGTTATTAGCAGGAATCTCGGCATTTTGCTTCTAACGGCACCAACGCTGGCTGGCTTAGGTGTTTCTATTAACGCACTGTTTGTCGTTAGCCAAGGTTCATTCAATAGCAGCAGGTACGGCTGTTTCGTGTCATAAAGTCACGTTTCCATGCATACGTGTGTCTTGTAAGACGACATATGTGAAACACGTACGATGGTGGTTGTTCGGTAGACGACACTGCAGGTTTAGTCTTTTTTGCAAGGTGCCTATGTTGTTTCACGAATAAATTGATATTAGACATTTCTTTCTTCTGATATTTCTCTTAAATAAATAAATCTGCTTCAGTTATTTTAAAGGCAGCCATCTTTTTAAACTTGTCATCGAAATACCGTTATTCTTGCTTGAAATCCAGAAACTTGTAAACAATCGTATCTGTTAGTGAAATATAATCTTTCAATTGATGTGACTACTTTTCGAAAGTCACGTTTTCATGCATAGGTGTGTCCTTGTAAGACGATACACGAGAAACACGAGCGATGGCGGTTCTTCGGTAGGCGAGACTGCAGGTTTAACGTTTTTTGCAAGGTGTTGTCACACGCTCAGAAACTGTAATACGATAGCCTAAATATCCTGCATGCCACAGCCGTCAAAACAATAACTAAATAGTAACGGGAATAGCCGTCTCTGATAAACCAAAACCTGGGTATAAAAACCCTCCCAAATAAGCGCTCGAGATCAGTCTGTTGTAACACTTTGAACTGTCGCTTTTTTGGATTTGTATAGTAAATTTTATTAACATGTACGAAGTTCAATTTCTTCAGCTTATTTGTGAAACGTTCGAACTGCGACGCCAGGAGATCACCGGCGATCTATCATTTTCCTAATTTCTTGTGTCTCCTACGTGACGGTGTCTACGTCGTTTGACGAATAAATTGATATTAAAAGATCCTTTTTCCTGATGTTTCTTTTAAATGTGTTTCGGTTATTTTAAAAACAACCATTTTTTTTATACCTATCATCGAAATTCGGTTATTCCCGTTTGAAATCTAGAAGCTTGCAAACAATCGCACTTGTTAGTGAAATATAATCTTCGAACTGATGCGACCACTTTTCAAAAGTCACGTTTTCATGCATAGATGTGTCTTGTAAGACGACATATGTGAAACACGTACGATGGTGGTTGTTCGATGGACGAGACTGCAGGTTTAGTCTTTTTTGCAAGGTATCTATATTGTTTGACGAATAAATTGATATTAAAAGATCCTTTTTCCTGATGTTTCTTTTAGATATGTTTCGGTTATTTTAAAAACAGCCATTTTTTTTTATACCTATCATCGAAATTCGGTTATTCCCGTTTGAAATCTAGAAGCTTGCAAACAATCGCACTTGTTAGTGAAATATAATCTTCGAACTGATGCGACCGCTTTTCAAAAGTCACGTTTTCATGCATAGGTGTGTCTTGTAAAACGACATATGTGAAACACGTACGATGGTGGTTGTTCGATAGACGAGACTGCAGGTTTAGTCTTTTTTGCAAGGTATCTATGTTGTTTGACGAATAAATTGATATTAAAAGTTCCTTTTTCCAGATGTTTCTTTTAAATATGTTTCGGTTATTTTAAAAACAGCCATTTTTTTATACCTATCATCGAAATTCGGTTATTCCCGTTTGAAATCTAGAAGCTTGCAAACAATCGCACTTGTTAGTGAAATATAATCTTCGGACTGATGCGACTACTTTTCAAAATAACCCGTCTGATCTTTCCGCATCAACGAAGCAAACAGAAATAAAACCGTTCTAGTGTTTGTAGGTTGATACGTCATTCGTACGATATTCTAACAAAAATTCAAGGTAATCGTTAAAAAAAAAAGAAAAAAACAAATTCAAACGTAAACAATGAATGTAAACAGGAAACTGACATATCGGATCAACGCTTTTTGTTACTTTTCAAAGCTACCTCGATATAATTCTCCTAAAAAATGACTGCTAACCTAACCTACGATTCTGCAACTTTTCACGAACAAAGCTTAACAACCTGTGCCACTTCAACCAGCTGGAAATTATCAGTTTCCATTCCATCAGCATTGCACGCAGGTGAATCGAGCACGGTTTCATCGACGCTCGGCTGTACGTCGATGGCGTGCTCGCTTATTTATATCATTTGCTTGCCTGGCAGGGCGTTACGGATAGGGCGAGTATCCGCGCGCTTCTGTCGGCGATACGCCGCCACCGGTCGCTCGATAACTTCACGATGGCCGCGAAAAGATTGACGACTGGATCCGTCGATGAGTTGGCGCGGTCCGAACACGGATTTTCTGCGATTTTCCGCGCGATCCTCGCGCTCGTAGGCCGTGCACGTCTCGCCGAGGTTCCACAGACTCTCGCATTCAATTCGATTCGCGTACGCCTGCTCGTGGCACGTGGTGCGTCGGCCGAGCCGATCGTTCCACACTCCACACCGTTTTCCATTTCGAATCTCTCGTTCCGCTCGTATTTTCACGAGTCTGCCGCGCCCGAAAGCTCGTTTCGATGGAGTAACACTGGTTTTTTTGAAATAGCATGTACATACATCGAAGTTTCAGAGGCAATATTTTACGAAGCTGGACTGGCCGGAATTTGCCAGTTTTTAAAAGCACGCCGGCCAACCGCGGCGTGTACAGGGTGGTTTTTTAGAAGGGGAAACGATTATGTGGGTGGAGCGGTGGGAAAGTGGATGTTTTCTATTTTTCCCTCGTACGAATTGTATAGTCGGAGATAACGTCTATAGCGGATAAAGCGAATGAAAGATGGAATTGATACGGGCGAAATATCGGCCGCGAACCGAAGTAAATTAATCGATTAACCTTCGCGTTTCAACCAACGTTCCACTGAAAACTGCCCGACAGATCGATCAGTTTCTATTTGCATAACGAAAACAAATCACAGGAAAGCGTTTGTCAAATATGTATATCGCAGAAAGAAACACGTAACTTCCTTCTTTAAAAAGCCAAGTACGCCAAGTATTGGTGAAATCTGGTTCTCCGACGAACCAGCGCATAAATAAAACTTTCGAACGCTGCACATCCATCGTTAGTTGCTTAGGAGTTGCGTTTCCTCATCGACTCTCTGCAATTTATTTGGTCCGGTTGGAAACGAATACGGGTAACGACCGGTGGAATACGGCCGATCAAATGTTATCGAGCGTACGCGTCCCTTCGTTGACGTAGAAAGAAGCAGCGTGACAGCGGTTCGCGAGCCTCGATCCTTCCATAATCGAACGGAGGGAGGGACGTACATAGCGAAGGAGCGAGTGAAAAGCGCGAACTATAGGATACGATTCATCGGCAGAGCAGAGGAGAATTGCCTGTTCGCGGGAGAAAGTGTAAAGCGGACAAGGAAGACGAGTAAGCAAAGCAGAGAAAGAGAGCGAGCAAGCGTGACGAAGACAAAGAGAAAAGGAAGAAGAGGGAGGAGGGCTGGATATACGCAACCACCGTCGTGTTGGATCACGGGGGCGTAGAGAGAGGAGCGAGAGAAGGAGATCGGCGAACGCGGGTGTACAGGGGCAGAGATAGAGAGAGAGAGAGAGAGACGAAGAGCGTAGCTCAACGCATGTGCACAGGGCGCCTCGCGTCGCGGCGCTCTGGTCCCGCCGGTCGGAGGCTGCGAAACCGAACGGCCGGAATTCGCGGACCAGAGTGGTCGCATCTCTCGGTTCAGATATACACGCGCAGCGCAAGCCCCAGGTCCGCGGTTTTCCATGAAAATCGAGGAACGCGCGGCCCACCCGACGCTGGCCAACGCAACCGTACCGGCTGAATCGCGCGTCGATCGTCGACGGAATAATGCCGCCGCGAGTATCGTTGCGTCATCGGTGACGAACAACGATCATTTCGAAGCACACGCTCCACGATCGTACCGCGACCACGGTGTGCACGTGCGACATGATCGGCCGGAGAAAAAACGTCCGCTGAATCCAGCCTACCGCTGGTGTGTCCAAGTCTGTACAGAGGGAAGTGCGTGCAGTTAACAGAGACGATCGTACGACGCTCTGAGGCAGCATACGGTGAAGTCATTGGAAGAGAGTTGACGCGCTGTGTCTACCACTTGGCGGACAGAAAATCTTCTTCTATCTGTCGCGACGCCGGCGGATGTTGTTACATAGAGAGGCTTCGCGGATCCAAGCAGCTGCATTCGCCTCAGAATCGAACACGAAATACGATCGAATGAACCGGTCGGCTTCATGACTCGCTAAGGCAATCGCTCGCTTATTTTTTATTGTTATTCATCGGCAGACGGCTTGGCTGTGGCTGGCACTCGCGATACGTTAAACGTTTCCACGACGGTTTAACTCAGTGGGATTTTTATGCGAAACGTTGACACGAGTGGTTTTTGCTAGTGTGCGGGCGCAAAGGACGTAAAGAAACACTGAGAAGTGACACGCGTATTCGAGAATACCGTAGCGATCGCGTACTCTGTGAAACGGTGGTAGCGAACAGGCTCGTGTGAGAGAAGGGTGATGGTGATTGGACTCGAATGGTCGCTTCGCGTCGTAGAGCAGAGTAAGTTTCCACGAAGGACACATGTTTGGTGGACGGTGTCGGGTCGTTTCCACTCGAGGCCAAATAATTCGGTGCTGGCTGGCTCGGTGACTGTACGTGTTCACGTTCGGTCTGCCAGGACCACGAGCACGAGCACGAGCACGAGCACGACTAGGGCCACGGGGCTGCCCGAGGAGGTGCCGGTGCGTGGAGGGAAGAACCAGCCACGACGGAGCCCAGCGCCGGGGCACGGACAACAAGGCCCCCGGTGCAGGGAAGAAGCCAGGCAGAAGGGGAAACCGGGGCCAGCGTAGCAGCAACGGCCCTGAAACTACAGGGGAACCTAGCTACCCCCTTGCACAGGGGGGAAACCAGGAGGAGACCTCGCCGACGGAGGCGACGGAAAAAGAAGCGACGGAGGTGAGCGCGTTCACACTGCCGTTCTTCCTCATTTTTCACCGCCATTCTTCCATTCTCCTCCTCCTTCCTCCTCTTCTTCGCCAACGCGTACCGCGTACCAATCCTTAGCGTGTTTTTATTCACAGTGTGCGCGGTTGCACGTCGTCGAAACTGCCACCTCGACACGTGTAACTCGCAACGATGTTTGCAAACGAACGAGATCTCCTGGACCTTTTTCCATCACGATTGAGTCGTCGAGCGTAGATTTCAGGATTCGTGGAAGTACGCGGATCGTGTCACGTGCACCGGCGAAAAACACAGCGGTGCACCGGCTCTCGCCGCCTCCCTTCCGATATCGAGCGCCACTGCTAATAAAACGATGCGCAGCCAACCGAATTGCCGCAATAACGCGACGGAGATCCGGTTTCGCGAGCATCGCCTGCCTTTTTACGAATTATCCAGCGCAGAATGCGACCGGTGTGGTCCGAAGAGGGAGAAATGCCGGCTGAAATTCCACGGCTGTCCGTCGGTCGAATCTCAACGACCCTTCGATTCGAGACGCACGCGAAACCAGCGAATTTCAAATCATGGATTTGTTTGCTCGAGAAACAGGCCGGACACGGAATTCGACGCTCGCGACAACAATGAGCGTCGCGCGTCTCGCTAAATATAATTCGCAGTTCTGATTCACCGGCAAACTAATTAATTTGGCCGGCCGTCTCCCGCAATTTATCGCTCTAACACTTCCAACCGTGTAATCCAGCCGCGCGAATTGGACGCCTGCACGACGCCATTCTTACGTTTCACCCATTTTTCGAACAAAATCGTTTTAACTCTTAGGACGTGTCGAATACTAATCACGTGCCGCTACTATCTAAATTCCACTTGCCTTTTTATCGACTTAGCTAGGATTTCAGAATTTTCTTCCACGAATAACCTCAAATTCGTTGTAAATTCCCGCTAATTAGATTACCGTAATTAGATTCTTGTGATTAACTTTGAAGATTTCTTAATGGCATGTCAACATTTTCAATATTATCGCTGATATCAAAAATATCATTTTTTTTTTTTTTCTTTAACGAATATGACGAAGGTTTAACCTCGCTCTACTCAAGGACTCATTATCGACTCTGTTAATTATTCGCATGAAGTTGTTCTGCGATGATGCGTCCAAAATTGTCACTAATATTTAAAATATGATTTTCCCCTAACGAATTTGCTTAAGATAACAATTTACACTGTCCTTAATTAATATTAAAATCGGATAAGGAGGAGCGACGTAAAATACGACGAACGAGAGCCGCGTGTCAGTGGAATTAAAGGGAAGGCAAAGGGTGCGCGGTCGCGTTTACGTACAACAGGTCACTCGTTGAATAATTTAGCAGAGGAAAATATTGGAGAGCGGCTAGTGACAGGCCTTGAACGTCGCCAAGAAGCGACACGAAATTCGCTCGAGCGGTGCATCGACTGGCCGGAACGTTATGATAAAATGCGCGACGTACGCGGAGATAACGTGACGTTTAAATTAACGCCGCTGCCGCAACAAGCGACACGCTTCGAGTGTCACATTACGATAGCCTCGGTAACGGTTGATCAATGCTGCCGCCAAAATTCGTTACCGAATTCCTGCTTATTCATCAAAATTCCCGCCGCTATCGATGAAACGTTCCAACATCGACGAAGTTATCTGATTCCTCTTTTTTCCTTTTTCGTTCATTCTATTTTCTTTCCTACTATTTTTCATCCGGTTTTTTTTTCCCCCGATTTTCGTTTCCCGGGGGTATCTTCCGCTAACACGTCCGCCCGATGAAATCGAAAGCCGCGCCCCGTAAAAATAAACGAACGCGGTCGCGCTAAGCGAATCGAAGAACGAATAAATTGCACAGGTAGCGGGAATCGAAGTCGCTGAAAGATTAATCGTTATTGGCGCGGGTGCGTCTGCTTCGTAACACGTGGCTGCCGTCGCACTCTATTTGGATCTGTTTTAACGCGATCGATCGTCTGACGATAGATTTTTTCGTTTCGGAAAATCCGAGAAATCAGGAATTAACTTAATGAAGATAGCGAGAGTAATCGATGAAATTGCTTTCTGCTGTATGGTTGAATCGTTAATTTATATCCTCCTTGGCGAGTAAATTTCTTTTCGTTATTAGCGTGTTCCTCTTTTCGTAGTTTCATGATAATTGTCGTAACAAATGAGTGGTAGATTGCTTGGAAATAAATTAATCGTTTTGGCCGCTTTCACGTTTTCCGCTATGCACTGCATGTTTACGCAACACGCTGGTCTTCATTCCTCGTGTACAATTAGCGATGCCATGGATAGCCAACTTCTTCCCACGTTCCTTTCTCGAATTTTCTTTCACGCGAAAGACGTCGCAGAAACTAAATATCGATTCGTTTCTTAGAACTTTACAGCTATGATTTCCGAGAAAGATAACTTGGTCTTTTCAGCGAAATGTAAATATGAATATTTTTTGAAAACAACGTGTGAAAGTTCTTGCGTCGATAACGTCGATATTGCAAATTTCATTTCTGTCAGTTCCGACAGAAAGCTTGTCAGCTCCCATCTTACCACAAACGAGAAACGATATCCCTAGCTACGCGACATCTTCAGCCGAACAAAGTTTGTGATAACAACATATCCTTTCGATTCCCAATGCCAAATTAAAAACAAAAGTGCAAAAATATCCGTGTCACACCTATCACGATGATTAAAGAAACTGGGAGAGGTTAACTTGTTAGCTCCCATCTTACCACAAACGAGAAACGATATTTTCGCTTCTCCACCAATCAATTTCCCCAGCTACGCGACATCTTCAGCCGAACAAAGTTTGTAATAACAACATATCCTTTCGATTCCCAATGCCAAATTAAAAACAAAAGTGCAAAAATATCCGCGTCACACCTATCACGATGATTAAAGAAACTGGGAGAGGTTAACTTGTCAATTCTCATCTTACCACAAACGAGAAACGACATCTTCGCTTCTCCACCAATCAATTTCTCCAGCTACGCGACATCTTCAGCCGAACAAAGTTTGTAATAACAACATATCCTTTCGATTTTCAATACCAAATTAAAAGCAAATTACAAAAATATCCGTGTCACACCTATCACGATGATTAAAAAAACTGGGAGAGGTTAACTTGTCAATTCTCATCTTACCACAAACGAGAAACGATATTTTCGCTTCTCCACCAATCAATTTCTCCAGCTACGCGACATCTTCAGCCGAACAAAGTTTGTAATAACAACATATCCTTTCGATTCCCAATGCCAAATTAAAAACAAAAGTGCAAAAATACCCGCGTCACACCTATCACGATGATTAAAGAAACTGGGAGAGGTTAACTTGTCAATTCTCATCTTACCACAAACAAGGAACGACATCTTCGCTTCTCCACCAATCAATTTCCCCAGCTACGCGACATCTTCAGCCGAACAAAGTTTGTAATAACAACATATCCTTTCGATTCCCAATGCCAAATTAAAAACAAAAGTGCAAAAATACCCGCGTCACCTATCACGATGATTAAAGAAACTGGTAGAAGTTTCGCACACTCGACCACTGGATACACGCGCTTTCTCAACAGTCCTTGCAAGACTAACGACGACGCAAGAATTACGGTTTCCTCGAAAAGTGCGGGCGCACGATCAGGCTTCGTGGTGCGCCGCGTGCCATGATCATTCGGTAATTCGCTAACCGCTCTTTAATTGTAATTGTTCCGCGGCGAATTCCAGGTCGGGCCGTGGGGTCCACGCAAAAACACGGATTCCAGTGTTAGCTGCAATTGGTCGGTTGGTTCTTGTTGTGTTACGAAGGCAGCCATAGCGCCGACCGCTCGACAGCGCGTCACAATGCCGTTTTTCTTCCGGCGCGTCAACAAATTTCATCGACGTGCCGATCGGATGCCTCGCTGTCGACCACCGCGCCACTGCGCGTGGAACGGCCTTCCCAGGAAACATTCCTCCGGCTCGTTTGTCCGCGAGCCTAGATCGCTTACCTAGATACCTTAATGGCCGGTCATTTCGATTAAATGCCGATAATTGGCGCTCGATCAAGAGAGCCGCGAGATCGTTCTGCGTTCGCGCCACGAGTAGATTAATCGTTCGTCTCTCGAAATGAAATCGATCTGCCGTGGAAAAACCGTGAAACGAAACGATTTACCCTTTACGGTTCGATTTCTTGTAGCTCGACCGACCTCTTTCCATTTATAAGCGTTCTATGCGTTACAAACTGAGCGAATGATATACGTTCTATTGTAGGATTTTGATCTATCGTAGGAAGTTCTTCTATCGAATGATCAAGTCATTCGCTCGTCTCGCGTGTCTTCATAAACAAGGTCTAGTTGGTTATCGCGTAATTAAAGGCTGCATTAATCTTTTGCCCATGAAAATACGTAACGAGAAACGACTATGTAGGAGAACCCTCGTCTTGGCTAATATTCGTACGCGGAAGCTAAACCTTTCAGACGTAAAAGCACGAACATTTGTTTGCTACGGATATTAGTTGACTACGAATTTCGAACTCTTACTCTTTATTACGACGATCCCTTCGACACACAAAATGCAAGTGGCCTCACCGTTACTTACCGGGTCCCAACGCTCCACGGTCCTCGAGGCGTCAGAAGCATCTGCCATCTCGACAATCTTCCAGCTTTATGACATTCGTTTAAAAAAAAAAACGCCATGCTGGTTTTTTTTTTTTTTTTTTTTTTTTGAGGAAAAGATCTGCTCTGGGCGCGGCTCGCGCGCGATTCTTAGGCCGACGAGCCACGATGCTGGTTGGCTGAGGTTCCCCTCGCTCGCATTACGGCCCTTCCGTTCGTGACAGCGCGGCATCGGGGGTGGGGGAGGGTTGCGAAGGCAGGAAATGAAGGGAACGGACGGGGGGTGATAGGAAAATTTGATGGAGGGTGGCTGCTGGGAAGGGGAACAGTATAGAGCGAAACAGACAGCACGAGCGAGAGGAAGTGAGCAAGGGGGAGGGGGACGAGCCGATCAAGGGGAAATAGGAGGTACGGAAGGCTATCAATGACGCGTTAGACCACGTCACGTCGTGCAACACATCTGCCACCGTGTGCCGTCATATATATTATCTTGACGATACGTCAATTCGACCGCTGATCATTATACTGATTACCTTGGCACGCAAACTGTCCCGCATGTGCGCCAATTCTCATGACTCGGTTATTAATAAGCGCGGCTGGGATTTCGGTGAAAGGACGAGAGTGTCTCGCAGAGAGGAACACGGTTGTCAACGAGGGAAGCTCCTTGGCAGGATAAACGTCCTTTTTCGCTGGTCTACAAGTAGCTTGTCTCTCCGACGCGGAAATAAAATATACGAGAATTGGGGAACTGAAGATTGAGCAACTAAGTGACTGTAGAAGCGAGCGAAGCGATTGTACCATAAACATTGAAGCAGGAACGTGTTAAATATTTTTACATTGCACGAAGGTGTACATCCCGGATCGGTAATTCGGTAAAGGACAAATTAGATTACTATGATTCGTGGAAGCTTCTTATAGTATTGTTTATATGTATATTTCAAAGAGTTTAATTAATATAGAATAATTATTGCATAAATAACAGTAGGTATCTCGGATGAGCTGGTTACATAGCGAATTACATTTAGTTTCACAAAGTATCTACTTCATTTTGTTTCCTTTGTTTTTCGAAATTCAAAACTATCGGATAAAGTTGTTATATAATTGAAAACTCCCTAGGAAATTCCCTAGAACTGCTGTCGATGATTCAAAGTGTAAGAAAACATCTTCGCGCTTGGAACACAGTTTAGCGATAGAAGGCAATTTACTTCCTTCTTTACTTGAAAATAAAATCTATTTCGCAGAACGTCCATAAATAGAGCCTCGTTGCCTTAAGAAAGAAGCTACGTGTACACAATGTTAGAGCCAAGAACAGGATCTCAGTTTCGATAATAGCTGCTTGAACGGCAAAACGTAAGGAAGAGCGAATGGAAAAGGGCAAAGGGAATAAGGCAAAGCAGACGGAAGGTGCTGAAGAGAAGAAGCTTGATGGTACGGCGTACCCAGCGCAAGGCCCCGGAGCGGCCGGTGCCATAAATTTTGATATTATACACGAGGCCTCGTCGGCTCCGGGCGAAAGAGGAGAAAAGAGGGGGGACAGAGGGAGGGATGGAGGAATAGTCCGCCGGTGACGCAACCAACAATGCTCTCACGAGGTTTTGACTTTCTTTTTTCGCTTCCTAGGCTCACAATGGTCTTGCGCAAACTTTCCCCGATTTCCCCAGAACGCGGACCGTTCATTCGCTACAAAGGATAAACAGAGGCAACGGTACACTTTACGAGAGAAGAAGACAAATTCTGCGCTGCTGGTGTCTCCTGGCCTTCTTCTTCCCTTTTTTCGATGCTTCTTCCCTTTTTTTCCGGCTCATTTTTGCTCGACAACGAGTCGTATTCAAGGTCGAGATAGGAAAACGTGACTCCCCGAACGATCTGGAATTTATTCCTTGGGGATACTGCACAGTTTCGTTCAAAGTTCCAGCTCAGCTTCCTTTCCCACTTGTTGGTTAAATCTTTCCTTTTCTCTTTCTTTTTTTCTTTTTTATTATTTAATTTGTACTTCACAATTTGTCCAGTTGGACGTTTAGCAAATTTTTCTAGATTAATTGCTAAATAACATGCGGATGGCTAACCCCAGCGGAATACCATCTTCGTGTATTGGGGTTAGGTTAGATCGAGGTTGGGTCGCGTGTTGCTTGGATCTTGGGTTCGTAGACGTAGATTGTTAATGGAATTGAGAGAGAATGTGTGGTAGTTGAGGCGCCAGATCAACCGCGCTGCGATTTTTAATGTTATTTTCATTTCAACGTTTAAAGGAAGCTTTAACGTTCGGGGAGAACCGATGCAGAAAATTGAGACGTCGCGTATCAGGTGGTCCGAAAAGTTCCTTTCGTTTTATAAGGAAGTAACAGATGCACAGCATTTTTTGTTTTATATTACTTATCGATTATGTATGATACATTGTATAGTAATAGAACAAAATAACATAAAACTAAACTAAGAATTATTCAATAAAATAATATAGAACAAATGCTTGTGCATCTATTATTATTTCCTTGTAAAACGAAATTCACTTTTGGGCCAATCCAACATATCAGTGACAACCTTTTGATGGTTTCTTCAAGCTCAAGTCAGAAATAAATTCTCAAAACTCAAAAGTAGTCTGAAGATCGTACAGTTAGGAATTTTCAAACGCGTAAGAAGATTTCTATCGACTGATAGTACAATAGCGCTTTTATCCGCTATTCGAGCTAGCCCTTGCAGCGTCAATTTACGTAGCTACTTCATCCCAACTACTTGCATCTCGTTATCCTGCGACCCTTTTTGTCGGATTCTTTCAGCGAGAAATCGGAGAAAAGCGGTTCGTTGACGAGTTCCTTCGTACGTGAACCGAAGCTAGTGGTCTCACGAGGAGATACTCGAAAGGTTCTAACGTCAGTTCTACTGAAACATTTTTATTTCGGGAACGAGCCATGCAACGCAGTCTCAAATATACATCCCCCTTGTTATTCCTCTTTCCATCTTTCCATCGCGATAAATCAACGACATGAACGGAAAGACGAAAGTAACGAAATTCGATGGAAGTGAAACGCTAGATGGTAAAGCAGCAGGCCCACGTGTTCGATAATTCACCGAGAGATTATCTACGAAATTATATAGAGTTTAACGCGTTTTTCTGCCCTATTTTAGTGGCCGTGGTTTCTAACCGCTTTTTAAACGCGCATAAATTCAGCCGCGATTTCGCCGCGCCCCGAGCCAATGGGAGGCGATAAATAGGCGAGCGGGGAACAATGGGGCGAGGGCACGTTATCCGCGTTCGAAATGTGTCTTTAATAGGTTAACGGGACGCGTCGATATCTATTGACCGCGTGGCATCTACGTGGCTTTTTCATTTCTCCGAGGGAAAAAGGGGAAAACCGATAGGATACTCGGTGAACCGTAACTGCACGATTTCTATTGTCCGATCTGCGTTTATTTCCTCTCTATGCATATAACCTGCCTTAATATTCTGCATTTTTTCGAAATTCACGGTACTATTCTATTATATCCTTCAGGTAATTTATTATTATCGAATTACTTGAATTACCAACGTCATTCATCAACCAGCCTGTTCCTCCAACGATTCACTCGCATTCATTTCAAAGGCAAATTCTCAGCACGTTCGTTGATTCTTCTATATAATTTACCGCTAAATTATTGCAACTATAATATACCTACATCATTGACAAAGCAGCCTGTTCCCCCAACAATCCCATCAATTTCAAAGCAACGTTTCTCAAGTTTTCCAGCCGACGATCAACAACGTGCTAACTCGATCTATCTCTTCTTTGTGGAACGCGGAAGGTCGGCGCTAATTCGTGGAAAAAACGGTACCGTTGCGCAATCGGAGAACCCGCCCCTTATTGTTTTCGAACGCGAGCTTCTTAAATTCGAGTTATTTTCGTGCTAGCACGCGGCAAGATGGATGGCGCGTGGGCTTTCTGGCAACACCGTTGCTGTTCGCGATGGCAACCGCTAGACAGTGAGGAAGAACATCGCGAGAAGACGAAGGAAGGGAAGACGGTTAAAGACAGAGACGCAGCAAGAATAAGAAAGAGAGACAAAGAGAGAGAGAGAGAGAGAGTCGTCCTTCGTGTTGGACGCAAGTTGTTCGGAAGGAACGTCGCGCAGTTGGCGAACGGAACGCCAACCGCCCCCGTACGTCCACGTCGTCTGTTCCTCTACCCTCTGTCCTTTTCGTCCTTTCCCGCTACCACTTGCGACATCGTGTGACGCCTTGGGGGCGCCGCGCCTCGTTATTCGCGTGATTTATGCCGCGCTAATTGCATCGCGGCGAACAATAACCGCGCTGTTCTTCGCTCGATTGTCAAGGCCGACGTTGTCTCTCCCTCCTTTTTTCCTCATTCTCCTTTGCTACATCGATGGATATAGAGGTCAGCGAGACTTGTGGAGCCAACGATGATCAGACAGCTTTTTCGTACGATATTCTGTAGGATGATTGGTTTTGATGGAAGAATTACGATTAAGCGATATCAAACTTCACTCAGGTGTTATTAATATTATTATTATCGAGATGAATGAAGTTACATCTTTCCGTCTTCTAAGAAACGACAACTTTACGTTCTCTCTCTTAGCTTCCAAATGGCATTGGATATTTCCAGTAGAAGGATTTCTAGGACTAGAAAACCGAGAAATTTATAGCTTATCGATCGTCTCTGATGGCCATTAATAATCCGCCGATTCGATAATCCAATATTCCATTAAGCAGCAACTGCGATTAAAATTGAAGTTAAAATTCAGAGTCCAAACACGATGGCGAAGTTTCATAGAAAAAGAAGAGAAGGAGGGAAGCTTCGTAAGGACGCGAAATAAGGACGAAAGAATGCCACGTGGCTCGTAGCGAGAAGCACAGGTATCCAGCCGGTCGTTTCTCATGAATCCTGCGCCATTCCTTGTACACATCGTGTTTACCACGCTGCACAGCTTACACGTGTAGCCGGCTACGTTTCACGCGATGCTTCTGTGTGCAGTGGCGGCCCCCTGCTCGTCTGTCTGCTTGGTTATGCAAATCACGATTCTCGCGCGGTTCACATTTACGCGTGCGTACGCTCGACGATGCATCGTCGATGTTTCGACGTACAATGGGCTGTCGATTTGTTATTGTAAAAGTGAAAAAGCGTGACGCAACGGCACGTTATCGTGCGCGCGACGTCTCAATACCAGAGCACAGGCAGACGATGCTGGCGGTCTTAATTCTGTCACGAGAACGCAAATCACCATGGACCTTTATCTCTCTCCGTCTTTTTCTAGAGCGCTTGTAATTTATAGCCAGCCGTGGCATGTTTGTTTCGTCTGTTCACGCGTCCCTGTAAAATATTTCACTGGTCGCAACCAGCGTAACGAGCATCTTATTGCGTAATCGTCCTTCGTCTACTATATTCCACAGACAATCGCGTTTTCTCTTTGCCTTTTTTTCAATTTATAGCTTGCAGTCTCTTACTTCCTAAGATGGCTTATCATCGTTCGAACGAGTTGCAAAGTAAGATGGGCGGTGGCCTTGAGTTAGTCGAGTTGAAACCTGCTGGGACCTTCCGATATTTCATACTTCGATCGAACGGAGGCTTCTAACGTTTTAGGAAGAAGCCTGCTGTAACGACAGTTCTTCCATATCATTAACGATTCTTCTTCGCTTTATAACAAAAACTTCGACTCGTTGGAACGCGATTGGAAGAATGTTGCTTCATTTCATAAATCGATAAATTCGATTAAGGTGTGATCCGTTTCAATTACTGTAACTAATATAAAACGAAAAACACTGTGCGTCTATTGTTTGCTTACGAAGCGAAAGAAACATCTCGGACAAGGTAGTAGAAGGATTAAAAGACGTGCAATTTCCTAAGCAATAATACTCACTATTGCCATAAAGAGCCGTTAGCGAGCAACCCTTACTTTCCAAGAGTATAGTGAATATAATGTTGGGTGTTTCAGCGGCAGAATGCCGCAGCTGGCGTTAGTTAGGTAGACGTTCTATTTTTTAAGAATACGTCGAAGGTCCGTGCAGGAGATCGAGATCGGTGAAACCGTCTTTGTAATCTCTCGCAGTTTTCTTCCACGCACGCGACGCTGTCGTTAGTTCAGTGAATTTGATTCGATCATGGTCGTTGAGAGATACTTAGATGATTGTATTCCGCGCTGGGAATTCACGTAATAAGTGGTCCTCGGGGAGTAGTAAAGAAACTACCAGCCTCTTTGCACACGATATTTACGACCACCATTGTCCGACAGCTGAGAGTAGGGATTTTCGCGGTCGTACGAATACTTTGTCTTCCGAGGGTCAAGAGTCTGGTTTTCTCCATCGCCCACCTTTCTTCTCTCGCTATCTCTGAAAATTGTTTTCGTCTATCGACGCGCTGAAACTGCTGCCACATATTTCCTTCTTAGCTTTCTAGCAGTTCGTAAGAAGTTCCTTTCGACTGAATTTAAAGAACAGATCTTTTACATATTTTGTTCGTCGATTTCGTAACGGTAACACGATTTACGTTATCCTCAGGCGGTAGAAATAATTTATTCCTCTTTGAACCTTGACATTCTCTCGTACTGTTTGATCATACTACTTTCAACGAACGCTTAACCCATTAACGATGTAATAGGAGCGAGATCAAAGACAGACATTCTTACACGTCACACACATCGCAATTACGTGTCGGTGTTCATTCACAGTTCGATCTAGAAATAATTATTTGCCAAACCAGAGAATATTTCTATTTAATATCAGCAATGGAATTACACCTTCGAAATCGGCGATTCTAAATTGTTACTCGAACGACGAGGAATGCTTTCTCGTTAGCGCTAAGAATTCCTTGCCCAAGAACTAGCAGCGATTCTTCGCGGCGATGAAGACAAGCAAAGAAATCCCTGATCATCGGTAGCAAGCGTCTCATGGTGCGGAGGATCGGTAATCGTCACCAGATGGTAGGCATCGTGGCGTAACTCGAGCCACGTAATTTTTCTCCTTCGGTGGCAATTTGGCCGAGCTGGAAACCCAGGGTTGAAACCCATACTTGCCCTCCCGGAATATCAAAGCGTATCAAAACGATCGAAGCAATCAGAAGGAACGGCCGGCCGCGTCCGGCTGCTTTTCGTTCGTTCGGTTGTTTCGTAAGCTCGAGCAACGGCCACGATCGTTGTGTATTGCCGGTCAGCAGGCAGGATATCATCTACCGATCCTCTCTCGTTTCTTTCGTGCGACGTGCACGAGGGGGCGGCCATAGGGCAGCATATAATTATCAGGACCGTAATGGCGGCCATAAATCATAGGCGCTTCTCTGCCCCCGACCACGGGCTCGTTTCTTTCTTCCCCGGTCTGGGCCGCGGCTCTGCCCACGGCTACAGGATGAATACGGATGAGAAATCGGCCCGGTCGATTGGATAGAGTCATCACTCCGCTGACCGCAGTGCGAACGCCGACTCCATTTTCCTTGGAAACGCGTCTGCTCTGATTCGTCGGCACTTGGAAATACGTGGCTCGAGTCGTTGAAAAAGTTGCATCGTTAAAGAGTAAGTCAGCGCTCAAATTATTTGCAACATTCCGTAGAATATTCCGTGCGAGATGAAGGATCGAAGAACAGCTAGTACAAGTTCCTTTGTCCAAGCCCATTGCGAGGCAAGTAGCTCGTACAGCTGAAGTTCATATTGTTGTACGATCGCTGTATGGTCCTCTTGATGTATGGTTTGTTGATGTTTCGTTGGAATGATTCTCCTCCAAGTATGCGGGAATCGGGATAGTAGGATTCTTCATTATCAGGTTTTACGAACGCCCGACTTGCTATTTATTTAGTCGATGGATATCGACGAGCATCGATCGTATTGTATTATAGATGCATTCGTTGACTTTAACATTCCATGCAGTAGATTCAAACGAATCTATCTAAACGGGAGCTGAAATTTTGCTGCGATAAAGGGCGTTCGGCTAAGGGAAGTTCTCTCTGTTAACTGTAGCCACGACTAATACACGCATTACGTGGTCCGAAAAGTTTTTTTCGTTCTGTAAGAAAATAAATATTTTCCGTTTTACGTTGTCTATAAGATCGAAATAAAGATCGCAACGCTCAGCTTTCGCGTATGCACGAAGATGCAAAGAAAAGCACTTTTTCGATCTAATACACATCTGCGTGTTTGTTAGTACAGAGTAGTACGTAATAGTAATAGTAATAGAGTTGGGTTCGCGGACGAAGGGAACGGGCGATAAGAGCAAGATAAATGACGGCGTCGCGACCAATAAAGCTGTGGGTGTCGTTTTCTTCGTCAATTCCTCGTTTTCAATAGTAATGTTCTCGAGGAAATGAACAGCGGGAGCGCAAACGCACGATGTTTGCACGATCCATTCCATACACGCGGCAAATTTCCCGACGAAGACGATCTATTGCCCCTTCGGCCGCAAGGACAAAGGGATCCGTTTCGTCGGTAATCAGGACCCTTCGGTTCTCGCCTCCCCAAAGGTCAGCCTCCGGTTGTTCCGCCAATGGCGGGCCGTTCAATCGTCCCTCGAGACGAGCTCCTTCGATCTACGCTAACATACACAGACGATGGCTATCCTTCGAGCTGACTCGCGAATCCAACCCCTCGACTGACATTTTCTACCCGTGACGACGGGGTGGGCCTTGGACACGGTTCGATGGTGGGACGAAGCCAGGGAAAACGGAACGGGAAATGGGTCCAACGATAAGCATGGTACTTTCTATTGCTATTAACTTGTGGAGGGGTGAAATCCGATGTTGCTTTACCTGTGATATGGAATTTAGGATCTGTCAGAATGTCGACCGCACTGTTTAGGCACGTTGGAGGATCATTTATTTCACCTGCAACTTCCTCGATTCTGTAATTCACGCGCTGACTTTTTACACCGACTTTAGAGCAGCGAACGTCTGCAGGCTGGATCATCGTCTTTAGAACATCTCTTGACCAGGTTTCTCAGCCTTGGATCAGTCACCCACTTCGCTCGTATCTACCAGCACCAGCGTATGCGATCATTGAACTACCTGTATCGTCCTAATCGAAATAGGAGATCGATCTAATCGCTTCCACTGGCGGAGAAG
The DNA here is from genome assembly GCA_014825975.1 of Bombus haemorrhoidalis. NCBI lineage: Eukaryota > Metazoa > Arthropoda > Insecta > Hymenoptera > Apidae > Bombus > Bombus haemorrhoidalis. Next base: position 1,187,742 of record CM026178.1, read on the forward strand.
GGAAAGGCAATCTAACAAAGATTTCTGTTCTTAAAACTTCGAAATTGAGAATATGAAGAATATGATGGAATGTAGCCTAAGGATTGGTATTTCGTGACAACGAAGGTTTCGAAATTGACCCATTCGCAGCTGTGGCTCGCGATAAATTTCTGCATCGCGACATCGTTCCGTTTGTTGTTTCACGTTTCTGTAAAAAAATATCCAGTGCGTGTGCTCGTACTGCCCCTTGAAAGGTGAAACGCGCGAATCTTGGCGCGCCACAAATTTCCCGTTTCCGCCGGTGATTTACAACTTTCGGACAATTACGGGAATGCGTTGGTCGCGAGCTGAGCTCGCTCGACTCCTCGTCACCAAGCTGACATTTTATCATGATTACGGACTAGTCTCTGGTCACGCATCGACGTGGACGAGAGGGGCGGTACGCGGACGAAGTCGAAATCGAAAGGCAAAAAGGGCGCCGGAGACGCCGCAGTTGTTTCGCAGCTATAAGCGAGAATTATGATCCATCTACGTCGCGATGGACGCGAAGGGACCGCGCTTTTCCGCCGGTCTGCGTTATATTCTTCTGTTCTGTGACCGCGTTCCCTCTTTTCTTTTTTCCCCCTCTTCTCGTTCCTGTCTGCCGTTCCGCGTCGCTCGTTGCCCGCTGGAACGAGCGGTGGTGACATTTGAAATTTGTTGGGAGAAAGAAGAGGCAGGGTTGGGGATGTTTTGTGAATAGTATTTAAACCTCGGCCGACCGTATAGCATTATGAAGATTTCCAGAGGCGTTGATGCGCCACCGACGAATAATACAGAGATACAGAGGCGGCGCGGTTTAAATGTATGGAAATTAACTTGACCGGATAGTGTGATCGCCGTTGACAATCGTAAATGAAATCGCGCGTAGCTTGGCTTTACTACTTAATTCCAGTGGCTGGGAAAGCAATAAATTCATTGCAACTGGCTGCATGCGACTATAAAGCATCTATCTAAAGAACGTTCCATCTACAGAGGTGTTCTCTCTTTCGATAAATTCGGGAAACCTCTAAAGCGATATCGATGGCTTATAACGATACTGTAAAATACGTAATGAGATTGGAGATGTCAAGGGCAGCAAAATTTCACCATTCATCGAACCTTGGTTCTTGAGTGACGCGCGTTTTTCCCTGCCCGTTTCATTGGCTTTTCTTCGACGTGGCTTAGCGCGCAGCGACACGCAGAGAGGGTTGTGCACGGGGCGGCGTGGAAAAAGGGCGAGAGAAAGAGAGCGAAACGGTGGGTAGAGAGGGAAGCGTGGACGAGGGAAAGCGAAGCAGAGGCTCAGGGTGGGGGTTCGTGACGGTAGGAGGGGTTGGTTTCGAGGGGGGATTCGGGGTGGGGTGCGCTGACAGCTCGACGCTCTCGTCCGTTCCACGCTCGACAGGAGGATACGCTTCTCTGCACACATTCACCATTCACGCACACGCGTACGTGCGACTCGTGCACCGACGCGCACACAAATTTCTACGCGTCTACATGTGTAACAGCGTGTCCCTTTTTTTCTTTCGGCTCGCGTTCGACTCGTCTTCGTCCGCACACGTGCGCGTATACGCACTCACACAACGGCGTCGCGTCTGCCACCAGTTTCCCGTTTCTTTCCATCTTCGTTTCTCTTTCTTCGTTGCTGTGGCCGCGCGTTGGTCGTTCGTGTGCGTGCGTTAGCCGTCACATTGTGTAGTTTCGTTTCTGTCTGTACTTCTGCCGAGTCAGAAGCTCTGACGCGGACGCGGAGTCGTGGTAGCTGCGTCGCTCGTGTTCCCACTGCTTGCTTGTCGCGCTCGTGTCGATGACAGTTCGCCGGAGATCAACGTGATCATGAGCGTCATCGTGGCTGTACTCGCGAATCGTTCGTGCCCCGGTGAACGTCGGACACGTGATCCCGAACGTGACGTTCCCGAGCTCCCACGTGTCTGTCAGTGAGCCGAAGAGTCGCGCCGCACGACTCACGTCGGTTGAACGCGCGTGCAAATTGCTCGCTGTGAATGCTGAATGTTGCAGTGCGAAATCGTGAAAAACTTGCTTACCGTGTTCAGCGAGACGTTCTCTTTCGCTGATTCCAAGTATTATTTCATCTTCTTTACGTGTTTTGTGTAATTCGCACCTTCGACTGCCATTCGAGTCTCTTGCTCTTCAGGGTTCTCACGGTGTATCGAAGTTTTGAAAACAAACGAAGCCGAAACGAAGCTGACTGAATGTCGATCTACGTGGCCATATACGATTACAGTTTGCTTATAGTTACGTGTTTCTAACACCACGGGCAGAAATGAGCGGCGTCGATCATCAACCTTCGACTGGCGAATCGTACGTTGAATGGTGCGTTGTTTGCGAATCATCGGATACCTTCGAAACACGAAATCGCGGAAAGGTACTGAATCATTGCAATTTAACTACCTACTTACTACTTAAGAATTTCCTTTCTATCCAAATTCGTATTGCGATATTGTAAGAACACAAGCGTCCTTTCCCCATCCTTTTAATCTTTCAATTACCGATGAATCATAGCAAGCGATCTACTTCGGTATACGTCTCTATGCATTAGATGCATTCGTACTAATTACACCTACCAATTTCTTAAGCTAATTATCGCAATAAGAGGCGAGTACCGCGACGTGCTCTCGAGCAATGCCGCTAGAATCGTTCCGCTCTCGTGGAAATAGTGGCACGCGCTTTGCTTGGAGAAAGCGTGCTGGGCTCCGTTACGTCTTTGCGTATCGATAGACGGCAGTGTGTAGGTAATTGGCGGCGTGTTTGCACAGTCTGCGGCTGCAACAGCGCGTCGTCGGTTTTTGCGGTTGACGACGCACCGCGATAACGCCGTGTCTCGACCTGTCCTGCTCGCTTAATTGCCGCCTTCCCTCCTTCTTTCTCTCCCTCTTTTCTCTTTTATTTATATATACGTATATGTGTTTATGTTCTGCGGCGATTCCAGCGAAGCCTGGTTCGTCATTTTCGCGTTTATCGACCGATAGTAACCGCGGAGAGAATCGCGGATCGCGCACAATTGCCTGCGAACAGTCGCAGATACATGGTAATAGTTTCATCAAGGACGCATCATGACGCACAACGGAACGTGCATTTGATGATATTATGCCAATATGATAAAAAAAAAAAAAAAAAAACTACTGTTACTTCCGTATCGATGAAGTTTCTTTTTTCTTTTCGGCGATATAAAAATGACAGAAACAGTATATATGACTAATTTAATCTGTACTCTTTAAAACAGGGAAGACGATGATAGGGAAAAGTATCTCACATTTACTTCTTTTTATTTAACTCATCGGCTGCCAACGTACATTTGTTCTGAAATTATCTTAAAATTCATACTACAACCTGCTATAATCATCTGTAATCTACATATATAAATGACAGATTGTGGCATATATTAAAGACTAGTGATTCTACTATTGAAATATCTCACGCAAAATTAATTTACATACGAAACTTGCCTCGTAATCTCGATCCTATAAAACATTTTTCGCCATCACCAGACATCCGTATCGCAGCGTGAGTAGTGGATTATCACGTTCTACTTTATCGCACATTCGTACGAAGCGTCGCGGACATTCCCTGCGACTTTCGCTCTCATCTATTTTCCACCCATCTGTTACTATCGTCTAAAAGAAACTATTATCCCCGGAACTTTCGTCGGCTGAAATAGAAGCAACGTTTCTGGTGGAAGACAAATGTGCCGTTGAACGCGCGACACCCCCGCATTATCTCGGATTAAAATCAGAAATGCAGGTCAGACGGTTGGCCGGCGTTCGGCGGCCACGTGGCCATGCGGAGGACTCGTTCGACTCGCCAGGACACACGACGAGACTGCTCTTTATTACCTGAAGATAACACAGAGAACTCGTGTTGCATAATCTTCGACCCGGCCGAGCTATTTTTAATCTTGACGAGCAGCACGCGACCGGATGCGAGAGAACGAGAAAATTGTGGAAAAAAACACGAATGTTGTCTGCATAAGTACTTGATTAGATCATTATGCATAGGAGATTTTTTTCTATCAGATAACGTGTTGCCAGCGGCACAAGTGGAAGAAATGTGAAAACGTAAGGAGAACGCGATCGCAAGCAACGTAATGGTTCGGTTGATGGTAAGACAGGGGGTGGAGGAACCGTTTCGATATGGTATCGCGACCCCATAAATATTTAATGAAGCTCGAACCCTTCGGATTGACGAGGGTCACCGGGATTAAAGCTGTGCAGGATAATCGGCGTGTTAAGAAACGAGTTTACAAGGCGATTAACGGGCTCTGCTACGCGATTTTCCGTCGCGTATCGCCGAGGAAATATCAAATTTCAAGTTGCTAGGAGAACGTTGCAAATGGTCGTTAAATGTTGCATGAAAGGTGAACGATAAAATCTGGTCACGCGAGATGTTTTTAAAAGCGTCGATGATAAATTCGAGATAAGAAAGGCGTAGATGAGACGGCAACAGGTTACGAAAGTGCGGAGAAATCGCAAGTGCGCGGTCGAAGCGGCGCGTGCGGCAAGAAACCGCACAATATCTTTCTTTCCTCCACGCGGTTTCTTTTAATCGTAGATTCGTTCAGAAGTAAAGAATGCGGGTCTGCAACATTGTCACTGACGAGCAACACGTTTCGAGCCGCGAGCAAATATTCCATTGCATCGAGCAGACAGTCCCCGCGAATAATCGACCTCACTTTGCACGCGCGCCTGTTCCTCCGACGTTTCATATGCATTGTGTTTTCGTGACGAACGTATTCCGTTCGGATCGCATCTCTTGAATCTATTACACGCGACAGTTGCTTCACGCCGTGTCAGCTCTCTTGCTGCACGTCGTACGATGCTCGGTAATTGAAAAGCGCAAGTACAGAATTTCTTATCGGTAGACGGCGGAATTTTCGAAATTACGCAGAATGCACAGGAAGATGGAATATACGAACCTAAGCAAGAAAATTTGCTATCCAAGTTGCATGCCTTTAATTATAACGATATGAATTTTCATAAATTTTATCGCCGTCTATCGGTTATTTACTACGACTTTTATCTTGCAAACCCTCTAATTTCCAGACATTCTTAGATACGTGTATTTTACGACAAAATATTATCGAACAGCCTTTCGTCCCCCACTTAAGGATCGCGCCATCCATTTATCACGATATTTCATATTTCTTCCTTGTCTCGAACGCGCAAGGTCAATTCCAAGATCATTCCAATTTTTCCTCCAATTAATACGTAGCTTCGTTCTTCTCCTCGAAGAAACTTCGCTCGCACAGCAGTTGAATGAGGAAAATCAGAAAGAGATCGAAGTCATTGCAGAGGTAAGACGACAAGGACCCGTTGACCTTTTGCGAGTTGCCACTTTGTAGACACCGTCGACCAGACTTTGAACTTTGCCTTGTATTCGGTCGGCAACTTGAGCAAAACCCGAATCCGAGGCTGATCCGAGGGTGAAGACGCTTCGCTGCACTTGTGATTTAGTAGGTCCGTGGCCATTGGGTCGGGGCGGGGATGTCTACTAGCTTAGAGAAGCTTACAACGTGAGACGAGGAAGGGGCGCGAAGCGGGCGCTTCGAATGTGCGGATAAATTAAAGATTATTAATATGCAAGCCTGTATTAAACGCGTCTATTGAACGATCTTTTGCAAAAGCACGATCAATTACTTTGTTTAGCTTCGTCTTGTTTCTTGCCGTTCTAAGCTCAGCGATTATTACACTTTGATCTTTAATAGTTCAGAATCGCGTTGCGCGTGTGATAAGTTGAGAATTAGAGTTCTGCTTTTACACACATCTCATAGGTTTTCGTGTTTAACGCGTTTGTGTCATTCAAATGCAAACAGCGTTCTTTCTTTGCCGTTCTTATTGATTACGATCAGGTTCTTATCTATCTTACGCTCGTTTCACGCGTCAGTAAATGTCGATCATTGTTATTAATCGGTCAGCTGACCACTCAAACGCTAATGTCCAACGTCGTATCTTCATAAATACGTTTAAAGCGCTGGAATCCGGATAGAAATTTGCTTCTATGTATACGTTTAGTTGCCGTTTAACGACTGATTTCTTCGACTTCAGACGTTGTTTATCGATGTTTTTCTTATTTAGCAAATACGTTTTTAAAAAAATTCAAAGGTTCCTATAGCAAGAAATATATTAGCTCGTCCGAAAAGTGTCTTTGTTTTCACAAGGAAACAAATGTACGAACATGAAACCTAATCTGTGGAACGTTCATTTTAATAGAAGAAAATGGATCGTAATTCGATAAAATATTGCGCATTCGTTAATTGCTTGTAAAACGAAAGGAACTTTTCGGACCACCTAATAGCAGCGTTCACTCGACTTTACACCCAGCGTACGCAGAAACACATTCTAGCGACTCGTAGCTTTTCGATTGCCTTGTGAAATCGTTGTCTATGTTGCGTAGACCTACGTCGCATAATATGACGACTGTTAGAAAAAGTTGTTCAGCCACGGCGCGTTGGGACGAAATATTCCAAGGAAATCCGTGCGGAGAAAATAGTCCGAGAAAGGAAACTGCGCGGCAGGACGAGCTGCCTGGAAAACGTTGCGCGAAAAACGTTTGCCTTCGATTTGCAGAAGAAAACGCGGCAAATCCGCGCTTCCCGCTTCTACCACCTTGCAATTAGGATAATTAGCTGCAAGACCTGTCGCGGATTCGAGGAAATTTAGAGTCAGCCGAGGTGGTGAAATTTTTGTTGCGATTCTACGAAAAACGTGTCCCTCTCGTTACTTTGAAAAATAAGCATCGTTGACCAGAGTTTATAGTCCATTTTAGAAATACTATACGAGCTTGATGAAATATTGCGTGAGGATCTCGAAGAAGTTCTATTTCGCCTGGGACTTGCTTTAGTTTTAAACATTGATCGTCCTATTAATCGAATTATTCCTCAAGCAGAAATTTCTGTGATCGCGAAATTGAAAAATAAATCAATTTCAGGAAGATGAATCTCCGTTCTTGTAAATGCGGATGTATTAGGTCATCGGGAAGACACAGACACGTGTTTGTCTTTGTACGAGCATGAAACCTAATCGAACGTTGTGATCAAATAATTATTTAATATTTTTTAATTTATGATGTTAAAATGAATACTTAAAATAGTACTTAAATAATAAAGAAACAGCTGTTTATGATTCGATGCAACTAAGTTTGCCCGAGATTTATGACAGTGGGCTTAGGCTCCAAGTGACATAACGGGTCGCTGAACGTAGTCACGGTCACGGCAGAGACGTGTACCTAACACAGGTATGTAGCAATTAAATAGCTCTCCTTAAAAGCAAAGATCTAGCCGCGGAGTACAGAGTGGTACGGAGAGGAGTATATAAGAGCAGTTCCACTTGGATCGAGGGTGAGTCAGATAAATCGACTGGTACGGCACACCAGTACGTTGATCGACACCAGAATCCTGTATCAGATCACAGTCGTCATCCCGTTGAGCCTGGATTCGTTATTGAGTGTAAAATCGTTGCCATTCGCATCCTGAGTTCGAATTACCACACTTATTTGTCAAATTCTGTCAGAATCCTGCAAATGGTAAATAGCTTCGCTCTCGCATAACGACCTTGTCTAATCCAAAGAAAGATGTAACGCGGATTAAAGGATCATTCTCAATGCTCCACTCTATCGTTCGATCTTTTTGCTTTCATCTTCTCGTCCGCTTTGTGTCTTTGATTCTTCATCGACAGATACGCTCGATCTTCGAACAGAACGCATTATTATCAGCACGATCATATTTTAATGACACGTTATTTCGTGGCGATGCTTCTTGGAACTATTGCTTGATTTAATTCCAAACCTTGGCCACCTTATTTCGCAGGTTTCCGTTAATTCTGGGTTTGCCAACGTGTTGAGGCGAGGCTCCTTAATTCAGGCGGCCGCAGCGTGTAGGGGCGTCCATGAATTCCTTTTCCCGAAATTTCAAAAATAATCCCACGCGCCCATCTGCAAATTAATCCTCCTGCAACTCTCTTCTGATATATGTGCACACGTGGATTAACATCGTTCGATGTTTCTACGAAGCATCGTCAGGTTTCAGAAGGGTTTTCGATCTCATCCATGAAATTATAGACCCGGCTACTCTTTTATGGCCAGCTTTTTTTACGATCGATGTAACGTCAGGAAATTTATTACATTTTTGATTTTTGTCTTCATTACGTAACCAAGATCGAGAATATCGTGCAGAGATCTCTAGAACATCGATGTGGGAAGAAATCTCCATTAATATGAAATAAGCTTGCAATTTACTTCCGTCGAAATAATTATATTTCCTTCTAATCATACGATCTTACGAGAATCCAATAAAATAATTCAATAACGTCTAATGTAACGTTTTCTAAAGACTTCTAATTGTTCCTTGCAATCGTTTCGTATCAAGTCTTCCATCAACAATTATTAAGAAAACCTTGGAATCTTTTCAAATCTTGTTCTCCTGCAGCTTGCAATGAAATTCTAACTTTTGTTTAACGTCATGCTCGATAGGACCGCGGGATGCAAATATAAAAGAGAACCCTGAAAGCATCTTAATAAAACGTCCGATCTACCCCTATCGAAGTACATTGGTTTTCAGGCCTTCAGGTTCCGTGAACATCAAATCGGCAAAGCTCGTAGAGTGTAACGTGTGTTCGGAAAACTATCAGAAGGATGCAAACCGCTGATAGAAGAGCGTGATATCGATGGAGTAGAAGGAAAAGGGGAGAAGAGAAAGGAATAAATAATAGAAAGCACGGCCGTGAACAACTGGAACGATTTTCTACAATAGGACGCCGCGGGCCACCGATGCTCGCTTCAAAAAGCAATAAATATTTCAGCTAACCAGCGTGTATGTATATAAGGCGTGCTCCGCAAAAGCGTTCCATTTATATCGTGGCACAACTTCAACACGTTGTACCCGACTCTTTCCGCCTCCCTTTCTCGTTGACCTGCTCGCGTGTGTACGGTGTACGCATTGATACATGCAGCGGGGCTCCTTACGGTTTACGAGCTGCTGCCATGATTTATCGCGATCGGCTAGTGCCGCAAGGATCATTAGAAACGTCGCTTGAGACCGCGGAACGTGGATCGGGTCGGTGATCCTGCAACAGTTTATTGATTCTGCTCGCTCGCACACCCTTTCAGATTCATTCGTCAGTGCACGAGATGCTCTTTTAACTGTGAATTGCACATCAGGTACACGTCAGGGAAATATGAAGCAATTTTGTAGTTTTTTGTAGGACAGAGAATTTGTAAGTGCGTTAATTTTCCACGAATATGTTTAAGGAAGCATTACGTGAGTCATTCTGCGTCTCCCTTCATTCGTTAATGGACTTAGCATGTAGGTTATCGATAAAGATTAATATTATCAGCGAAATTCTAAGTTGTTGATAATAAAGTCGACGAACTAAGAATAAGGTCGTTTCGGGTATAAGAATATCTGTACTTCGAACAGGAAATAGGAATATCAAATAAAAATGTAAATTGTAATTAGCCATTTCCGGTCTGCCAGTCACCATCGTCGCATAATGTTAAACCGTAACATTCTATCTGGAATTATTACGACTATTATAGTATCGTTGAATTTTTCCAACGAGTAATCGCATTAGACGCTGTAATCGGCACCGATGGTTCGCTGTATATCGGCTCTTCGCCCTGACAAATTTCGCCGCTGCATTCTTGCCACGTCACCAACCCCATCCATGGTACACGGCTGTTTTCCAGACGCTCTCGTCGAGCATCGTAGGAGGGACGCGCCGGTTATCTCTCACGGCCTTCCGATTTAATTAAGCACGGTTTCAGCTCGAGCTAGGAACTTTCGATATTAGGCTCGTATCTATCGGGTCGAGCGAGCAAACTCCAACTCCCCTTGTGGGCGGTATACCGGTGGTGCACACGGTTCGTGGCCTTCTCACACGCATACACACACAAAGAGATACGCACGCGGCGTGTACGTGTGATCTGGTTTCCAAAGTCCGAGAGTAGGCAGCGGGGCGAAGCCAGCCGGCCTTTGTTCACGGCGTTGAATCTACCGGGCTTTCAACCCCCTACTACCCTATCCGGTAACCCTCCGTCGGACGCTGAGCATCGCGACGCCTCCTCTTCCCACACTCCTCTTTACGGTCCTCCGCTACGTGCAGCCCTCGCCCTTCCTCCCCTTCCACGTCTCTTGCGGCTCCGCCACGACCTTTGTGCTCTTGTCAACTTGTCAAACTACCCCTACCGTGAGCTTCGCCGAGGCAGCATCCAATACCAACCCCTGAACCAACCACTTCGCCGAATCCTCGCTTCTCACCCTGCCCCATCACCACTACTCCTCCCAATATCTTCCTTTTCTTGCTTGCTTGCCTGCCTCTCTATCGCTTTTCTCTGTCTCTCCCTCTGCGCTCCATGCTCTTTTCTATGTGTCATGCGACTCCTACGGACAGCCGGACAAGCTACCGGAAACGTATTTCCTAGGGGCAAGACATGGGGACAGAAGCCTGTCTATAGTGGAATAGGGTAGACCCTACCTCGGTTTTCTTTCGATTATCGCCGGTTCCTTTGGGATAGGCACTTCGTTCCTAGTTAGTGTAGGGCACGTCGCAGGGTGGTCTGATCTTTCGTGGAGTTCCTCCGGGGATGAGATACCTGAGTTTATCTCGTGGAGATATAGTTGGCAGGATGGGTACCTGGAATGCAATCGTAAATTCTAGTGTCAAATGGTAACGCTTATTGATCGTGTATGTAAAATGGAATGTACGAATTCTTTGAATTTTAGGTCGCAGAAAATTCTACGATACGAACATTTTTCGAAACGAGAGAGAAAAGTTGCGCTTTTACAACTTCGTAAAAAAACACAGCCGATCAAATTGGCTTCCGATTACGAATTAAATGAAGTTGGATTTGATACAACGATTGCCTCTGTTTGTATGCTCGGCACTGTACACATTCACGTCCCATACACTGATTTGTTCTTCCTATTCGTCTTTTATCAGTTTAATAAACAATAAAATAGTGTTAAAATATTTATAGAATCCTCGGTGTTGGTTATTTTATTTATACGCCAAATTTGTATATTTTTATTTATTATCACAACCAAAATATTCTTAATAGCGTTCGTTGCGCGTTTCACGAAGGACCATGAAATAAGGTCCTGCGACCTTACGGTCTTTCCCTTCGACAAAATTCGGTCTCAATGTTAAATTGCGCGCTCGTTCCAACGCGATTCGAGATAGCCAGCTCACCATTTGCTAATTATATCTGTTAATTGTATAATATCTGTAGTGAGGCAGTAGGGTGTTCAGCAGTGTTGTACACATGAACACGAGCGCGACATATGTAAGAGCTAAATGTTACCACTGTGCCGGATATTTCCGCGATTATCGTAGCGCGATATCTTTGGCTCGTCCTGCGCTGTATAGAAGTTTGCCTCAACCAGAGAAATTTGCATTTATTTTGCAACAATGTTTCCTTATTTTTTCAATTTTTTTTTCTTTCTTACAATGGACGAACGTGATTGTTATTGCGTGTGAATTTGAAAAGATTGACAACATTATAAATATAGCGATTTGTTTCGATGTTTTATTAATCGTACGCGATGTTGAAAATTGCTCGAGGATTAAAAAGAAAGAGGGACAGCTTGTAGAGAATTGTTGATGATCGCAGGTTCTTGTTACTCTTGACTCTGCAGTCGTGGCAAAGTGTAAAAAATGTTCATTTCTCTTTCATGTGAATTGTACTATAGCTTTATCGGTTTAAGTTTAAGTGTGGTAAATTTAAGTTAATGGGCGACAATTAAAAGTAAACTGTCTCATATCTCTCTAAATTTCTGAGGAACGACGTTGGAGCAAGGAAACGTCAGATAAGATGGAACATAGTCAATTCTTATGCAAGTAACTAAAATGTTACATTTGAAAATGTAATAATCCACACTTTTATTTATAAATATAAACGGTAACTCGGGTTTTTAGTTGCTCACACTAGCATAAATATTGCTATACGCTCTTCTTCATTCGCTACAAATTCCTCTCTTTCATATTTCCAACTCAAGCTTCCTACAAAAACGACGTATATAAGTGTAGAAGTATAATTACTTCAAGAAAAATTCTACACATTTTCTTTTGTATACTTGTGACCTGGACACCACTGTTACAAACAGAATAGAATTTAGTGAAACAAAAAGATTCAAAACAAGAAAAGGTTTATATTATTGTGATCTTGAATGTAAATGTTGTTTTTAGTTCCAAGATCTAGAAACAAAACAGTTATAAGTAGATTTCTATTGCTGTTTCTTGCAACCTTCAGCTACAGCTGCACACCAAGGTTTTGGTAATGTCTTTCGCTATAAATATATGAAATGTATATTTTTTTGTATTGCAACACTGAAGAAGTGAGGATTTAGATCAGTATACACTATATCTATACTTATTTCAATATATTTTTCTATTACAAATTCATACACTGGTTCCTCTATCAGTCAATCTCAACAATACCATGTATGAAGTTAATAAATAATGATAACAATTTATTCAATTTTGACCTCATACACTATACTTGTACCTATACTTATTTTAATATATTTTTCTAATACAAATTCATCTACTGGTACCTCTATCAGTCAACCTCAACAGTATCGCACATTATATAAGTGTAGAAGTATAATTACTTCAAGAAAAATTCTACACATTTTCTTTTGTATACTTGTGACCTGGACACCACCGTTACAAACAGAATAGAATTTAATGAAACAAAAAGATTGAAAACAAGAAAAGGTTTATATTATTGTGATCTTGAATGTAAATGTTGTTTTTAGTTCCAAGATCTAGAAACAAAACAGTTATAAGTAGATTTCTATTGCTGTTTCTTGCAACCTTCAGCTACAGCTGCACACCAAGGTTTTGGTAATGTCTTCCGCTATAAATATATGAAATGTATATTCTTTTGTATTGCAACACTGAAGGAGTGAGGATGTAGATCAGTATACACTATATCTATACTTATTTCAATATATTTTTCTATTACAAATTCATACACTGGTTCCTCTATCAGTCAACCTCAACAATACCATACAGTAAATTAATAAATAGTGATAACAATTTATATAACTCTGATCTTATACACTATACCTGTACTAATACTTATTTCAATACATTATTCTATTACAAATTCANTACACTGGTTCCTCTATCAGTCAATCTCAACAATACCATGTATGAAGTTAATAAATAATGATAACAATTTATTCAATTTTGACCTCATACACTATACTTGTACCTATACTTATTTCAATATATTTTTCTAATACAAATTCATCTACTGGTACCTCTATCAGTCAACCTCAACAGTATCACACATTATATAAGTGTAGAAGTATAATTACTTCAAGAAAAATTCTACACATTTTCTTTTGTATACTTGTGACCTGGACCACTGTTACAAACAGAATAGAATTTAGTGAAACAAAAAGATTCAAAACAAGAAAAGGTTTATATTATTGTGACCTTGAATATAAATGTTGTTTTTAGTTCCAAGATCTAGAAACAAAACAGCTAGAAGTAAATTTGTATTGCTGTTTCTTGCAACCTTCAGCTACAGCTGCACACCAAGGTTTTGGTAATGTCTTTTGCTATAAATATATGAAATGTATATTTTTTTGTATTGCAACACTGAAGAAGTGAGGATCTGGATCAGCATACACTATACTTGTACTTATACTTAGTTCAATATATTATTCTATTACAAATTCATACACTGGTTCCTGTATCAGTCAACTGAACAAGATTAATATTGCTATACGTTCTTCTTCATTCGCTACAAATTCCTCTCTTTCATATTTCCAATTCAAGCTTCTTACAGCAACGACGTTTATAAGAAACAATTATACATTGTTCCCTGTATAACAAAACGAATATGAACTTGAATCTCCGATGAAACTCATAAACAAAGTTACAAACCAAATCATGTGTAATACGTAATTAACCATTTCTTATATTATTCACGCTTCACGCTCCCCTCTAAGGGTGAGTGGTGCAATTTTTCCAGAGCATAGAGGCGTGTTAATTCGGAAAAAAATCGCATCGTCGTTCCCTGAACGCGACATAAATTAACTCTGGGGTAATTATTTCAAAGTCAAGGCAGCTGGACGGCCTGGGGGATGGAGATAGGGATGGGTTGAAGCCGTAGCATGAAAAGGTGGTGGAGGAGGCGGGGTGGAGCTGTTGGAATTTTTGACTCACCTTGTACAAGCTGTCTGTGCCGAGAGGCGAAGGAGACATACGGTGAGCGAAACTCTGGAGAACCGGGGTGAGACCGTGCAACGTTTCGGCCGAGCGAACCCGCGGCTTGATTTATAGGGTGGCGTCAAAACTTTCCACTCTCCGTCGTGTCTCGCCGCTCTTATAGGTACCCCCTCGCGCGTTCGCGACGAAATAAAGGCTCACCTTCGTAATTTCGACCTCGTTGCCTACACTCTCAGCGAAGACACGCGTCTCTCGCTCTTTGTCACGTTCTGTCGTTCTTTCCTATTAACATTGGATCGATTTATGCGTTAACTATTGTTAAAGTAATTACTTCAAGAAAAACTCTACATCTTTATTTATGTATATCCGTGACTTGGAGACAGTTATTACGCAGAAAATAGAATTTAGTGAATTGTAAGTAGGGAGAGGTGCATATTATTGTGCCCTTGAATATACATTATGTTTTGGGTTACAAGGTGTGCAAACAAAAGAGTTATAAATAAATTTCTATCGCTGTTTCTTGTAGTCTTCAGCTACAGCTACAAGTTTAACCTTTTGGTAATGTCCTTTGCCATAAATATATTAACGTGCTCCCTATCATAGCTTCTTCCATTGTATTGTAACACTGCAAGAAGATCTGGATCAATATACATTGTACCTGTACCTATACTTATATCAATACATTTTTCTATACAAATTCATCCACTGGTACCTCTATCAGTAATCCTCAACAATATTATGTATTAAATTAATAAATAATGATAACACTTTATTTGATTTTGATCCCATACACTATACCTGTACTTACACTCATAGCTTTATTTACTTCTATATATTTTTCAAATAATTCATCCTGTTGTTCTTCTGTCGGTCAACCTCAACACTATCACACATCAAATTAATAAATGATGATAACAATTTGATTTTGATCCCATATACTATAACTGTACTTACAGTCATAGCTTTATTTGCTGCAATATATTTTTCTAATAATAAATTCATTCGGTTGTTCTTCTGTCGGTCAACCTCAACACTATCACACATCAAATTAATAAATGATGACAACAATTTGATTTTGATCCTATACACTATAACTGTACTTACACTCACAGCTTTATTTATTTCAATATATTTTTCTAATAATAAATTCATCCTGTTGTTCTTCTGTCGGTCAACCTCAACACTATCACACATTAAATTAATAAATAATGATAACAATTTGATTTTGACCCCTACACTATAACTGTACTTACAGTCATAGCTTTATTTGCTTCAATATATTTTTCTAATAATAAATTCATCCTGTTGTTCTTCTGGCGGTCAACCTCAACACTATCGCACATTAAATTACTAAATAATGATAACAATTTACTTGATTTTGACCTCATACACTATACCTGCACTTATACTTATTTCAATATATATTTCTGTTACAAATTCAAAAATTGGTTCCTCTATCAATCAACCTCAACAATATCACACATTAAATTAATAATGATAACAATTTGATTTTGATCCCATACACTATACCTGTACTTACACTCATAGCTATATTTATTTCAATGTATTTTTCTAATAATAAATTCATTCTGTTGTTCTTCTGTCGGTCAATCTCAACACTATCACACATCAAATTAATAAATAATGATAACAATTTGATTTTGACCCCTACACTATAACTGTACTTACACTCATAGCTTTATTTGCTTCAATATATTTTTCTAATAATAAATTCATCCTGTTGTTCTTCTGTCGGTCAATCTCAACAATATCACACATTAAATTAATAAATAATGATAACAATTTACTTGATTTTGTCCTGATATACTATGCCTGTACTTTTATCTATTTCAATATATTTTTGTAATACAAATTTATCCACTGGTACCTCTATGAATCAACCTCAACAATGCCACACATTAAATTAATAAATAATGATAACAATTTGATTTTGATCCCATACACTATACCTGTACTTACACTCATAGCTTTATTTATTTCAGTATATTTTTCTAATAATAAATTCATCTACTCGTTCCTCTTTCAGTCAACCTCAACAACTGTCTTTGTGATTTTAACGGATGATTGTTTGGTTAGATGTGATGAAGTTGGTTCATACACTAAAAACACAAAAATTGTCTTTGTGCTCTCAATATCCAGAATATTCGTGATTACTTACGATCCTAAAAAATCAGATATAAAATTCCAAACTTAAACAATTTTGCGCAACGCTTATTTTATTCAAGTTTTATTCTACCACTAATTATTTTTATTTATTTCCCTACTATTTTATATTATCTATTAGCTACTTCTAATCGCGTTTGATTAACAAATTCAATTTTATTATAAGCATCCCAGCGATTTCAAGTATGTACTTATTTGGCGGTTAATTTTTAAGCTTATCGCCGAGAATACGAGGATATCACTGTATTGAACGAACAGTTAGGAAATCTTCGTGGAAATGATTCCGAAGTGACATCTGTCAGGGAACCATTGTTCCAGATGTTACGTTCTTCCTCGATAATTACTCTTTCCGAGGAAGGTGCTTCCTAATGGAAGGTTTCAGTGTTGGCAATAAGGATGAGTAAACGTTAAGGTTACGCGTAACGAAAGGTGTATAGTGTTTTGGAAAAGGGTCTTTGTATAGACTCCGTCCCGTCGGTTAACCATGCGCTCATAAATTATCAATTATCGCTCCCTTTCGACTTGTCCCTGTGCAAAGCAGCTATCTTGAATCATGAATTTTGATTAGCAATTTCAAATTGTCAAAACAACTACTGTCAGATATCGTTCTATCGAATGGAATCGATTATAAATGAAATTATTATTAAATTAATGGAATTCAAGCAAGGTTCTACGGTATATTTTTGTCAAGATTAAACGAACGATAAAGTATGGTTCTATAGTCCTTGGCGATCGTTTGGTATACACAGTTTGTTGATATTCCAGCAGAAAGCGATACAACGTCGAGCGCAAAAAAGCGCGTTAGGTGTTCGCCAGTTATGGAATAGTGTAACTTGATATTCTACTTATCTTATCTAACGTCGACAAATATTTTCAATTTGTACGTAATGTGAGAAAAATCTTAATTTACGTTGAACCAGTTCCTAGAACGTTACAGTTCTCGTCGTTTGCTCAAATGTGGACAATATTAAAATATAAAAATTGGAGAATCGTAACAGGGTTAAAATTTCAACGCTCGTTCGAGGCTTCCATTTAATTACGTTGTTCAGTCCTTTTCAAATTTTACCGACATGATCTTAAGACTTCCATCTTCCTATTCACGTCTGCTTGTCTAAGCAAATTACTTTGATGTACATTATTTCGGCCATTCGAGTTTGCACATGTAAGCGTTCGAATACTTTCGTCAGCCACTGTATTTATTTTTCTTTCCTTAAAAATCCCAATCTCTCGGCGCTCTTCTAACACTAGAACTAGCGACAGTTAACACGAGACTATTTCTACCAAAACCAGTGAAATGACTGGTCCTTAAAAGATACCTAACGATAGAATGTTTCTATATTTATTGATTTATTACTTTCTTACAGAAGCAATTCCACGTTATGTAGTACATTTTTGCTATTATCAATCCGTCTGGGATCATCATCACTAGACGAGGGTTGGCACGTTTATAAAATTGCAGAACCAGTGGTTTCGACTGCTGTGGTATTTCTAGCGTTAGCGTCTGGCGATCTAGCGATCGATCCGCAATTTTCCTGACGACTGATATCGTCGTGTCGAACGGTACGCGATTTAAAAATTTAAAAAACGAGTGGCAAGTTGTATAAAACGAGGAAACTGGTTAATTGGGGTTCGGTAAACAGATGGCAGCACCCTTTTACACTATGACAAGTGTCGGTTATCGTATGGTACGAGTAGCCTTGATACAAAATTATTTTCAGTTTGAACACTTAAGAAAGAAGAAGAATTCATTATGTTATTCTTTTAGTTATGCGAAAGTCATTACATCATTGCGGAAAGAAATATAACATAAAGTGGGAATTTTAAAATAAAATGGTAAAACCGGTCGATTTGACTACAGTGGTAGTTCCAGTGTTAATTCTCCGTTTATTGCAGCCATTCCACGGTTTAAAACAGTGCCTCGTTGTCGCTCTTGTTCCCGTGACTTTACGCTGTCAGAGATTCCCTTAATTCGCCGACTATCTTCCTGCGACTTTTAAAGTTCATCCAGGAAACTTTCATTGCTTCTTGATGGACCATGAGATAGTACGCGGTGTCTTCCTCAGACAAGGTTATTAACAAAGTGGAATCTAGATCTTGTGGAACCTTGCCGACGACTTTTAACCTCGTCAGCCAGGTGAAACTTAACGTTCTCAGGAAACGCCGCTTTTTATTCGTGTACGCAATGTCAGCGCTCGAGATCCTATCGGTTTTGGCTTTCACGCGCAAACGAAGTCACGCGCGTCATTTAATACTTTTTGTGTCGAAACATCTCGATCTGTCATGTGAAAAAATTATCGTTATAAAAAGCAAAAATTCCTTTGAAATTCATCTTAGAAAATATCGATAATATAAATAATGATCAAATAATTCTTCCATTTGCAAGCTTATTTGCCCTTTTTAATTTCGAAGAAAAATTATTTTTTATCCAGTGCTAATAACAAACACACATTTTTCCAGAAAGTTTCGCAAGAAAATCATTGCACTGAAACTCATTATGACTTTCACCAAAGATAAATATACTTGTCGTTTGGTTAATTGCTTGATCATTTACTGAAATACAGCGTTGCATATACGCAACATCGTACGCGCAAAAGTTCAAACTCGCGAAGAAAATATTACGGCTGCGGCAAACGTATGTTTTAAGAAAATGAAATAAAAAAATTTGAGGAACAACAAGAGTGAATAAATTTTTATGTTGTATAGAGCTATGCTAATCCGAATATTAAAAGTTCACTGTCAGCCAAACGACCTCGTTTCTTGTAATAAAAATGTCGTAGGTGCAATTCTGTTCTGTTATCTCGTGACAAGATAAAACGGAATAGATCACGTGAAACAGTTTAACGAAGCAGCTTTAATTTCTGCTGGTTTTTCAAGAAACCATTGACCCTCGAGTCAAAACGTGCCGGGGTCGCAAAGAGAAAGCTGACTGCCTTAAATTTCATGGGTCGTAGAGAAAAAAGTTTTCACGAAAAAAAGTGAAAGTTGGGTTCGTTGCGATTCTTTTCTGCTAGGCTTTTCGACGCTTTGCCACCAACGTGACAGCAAGTAAATGGCAACACTGGGTGTTAGACACCCCGTTGCGAGGACGACGCGTAAAATTCGAGCGATCTACTTCGAGAATCTTCGATGCTCCCTCGTCTTTTTCTTTGCTCGATTTCTCTTCCCTCTGTTTACTGTTTTCGCGTTACGAACGAAGGTGACCTGTAACCATTGAAATCGATATAACGTAGATCTTGACGTTTCTACTGTTAAGGTTGAGTCGACACATCTGGCCATTTTATAAATTCATCGTCGAAAGCAAAGAGCGTGTAAACCGTTCCCATAAAAACGTCGTTATATTTTTTTAGCTTTTTTTTTAACTATAATCTTCTTATCGATCGGTATCTCTTCCTTTAGTGAGAAAGCTTTTTCGTGTAAAAATACTTGATATTTGTAAGTCGTTATTTATCAAAGAAAGGAGTCACGCGAAGCAATCAGGCGTCGAAAGTAGCTAAATAATTTTCCAGCTAATCAAACTTTCGAATTTATGCAAACAGAATTTTGTTTCCATGTTCGAACTGATTATCAACCGCGCTATCTCTTTTCCGTCTAGCGTTCAACTATCTTTCTGCTATTCTCATTTAATTCGAGGATGATGTTCGGCGATTAAAATGATCGAGGAAATTAGCAGGACTCCTAATAGGATTATTCGTCGCGTTTCTACGATAGCCTTTCGATTTAACGAGGCCAATCGAGATGATTCCAGTAAATTACGCCCGAAAATCCGGTCTATTTATCGCTCGATACTTTGCGAAGCTTCTACTCGTCGTTCATCGCGCCGAATAAATTACAGCGATTGGTCGTAGGAGACGCATTATTCATCGTATCGAGTTTCGCCAGAACATGTCCATGTTCGTGATAATTTCAACACGTTTCACGAGCTGATATATATTAAAATATTTCGTCGAGTCACATCTGCTTACGAGATACAACGTCATACGTTATGTGTCATCGGCGAAGCAAAGACTTCGCCTCTGCATTTATTATATTCCTGTGAAATCCGGTCGTCGATTGCATCACGTTCGCCAACACCACGTTCGTATTCAATTGTCGAAAGCGGAAAAACGATTGTTTCAATAGTATCGCAGGCAGGAGAAGTTTTTTAATTCGTCGGGTGCGCCGATGGTGTCTCCAGTAAACGACAAAGGAGCTTTCATTCATTTGACATTGGCCACGAGTGATCGTCACGCGACAAATGTGTAAAAATATGTATAAATATTCTATGTAAAATAATCTATATATATAGTATATTAATAATAATTAGTAGATAGAAACAATAAAAATAAGAAATAAAAGTATGGTAATAATACAAAATTAATGGAAGACTACAGAGAAAGAGGGCGATGAGTTAGGCTACCTATTTCTCATAGGAAAGCAGTACTGCTCGCCACACCGTTAACATATTCCTCGTTCGGCTGCTAGAAGACTTGATCAATTTCAAGAAGCTTAAAAAATGATGTCATTTATATGTGAAAATCATACGTGATATTCGAGCTTAAAGAATTATACGTCATATCAAAAATCTTCTTGCTTAGCCCTAAACTGGCGTTAGAATCGCAGAGCCAACAATCCCGTGATCTGCAATTTTTTGTTTCGTTGTTCCTTTGAAGATGATACACACCGCATGGACGGGAAGTTGTGCAGAATGTGTTAACGAGATTCGAAATCGGGCGTCGCGAAAAAAAAAAAAAAAACGAGAAAGAAAAAAGGAAATCAATCACGTTGGTAGCCGATAAAGGTTTCATTGAAACGAGTGTATCTATGAGGACAAAAAGCGTTATCGAGCACGTGGTTACCTTCGATCTACGCGACCGGAAAACAAAAACAACTTTGGCCGGGACAGCTCGTTGAAAAATACGAGCGTTGATAATCTCGAATGCAGAATTGAGAGGCGAGCGAGAGAAAAATAGAAAAAGATAGGACGGTAACCGAAGCGATGCGACCCAAGTAAGTTGTAAACTAACAGAAGAGAGAAAAAAAGAAAGAAAGAAAGAAAAGAGTATAGAGGAAGGTTAAAATGTACGCGAGGTTGTAATACATATCGTCGGCTAGCAAAACACTGGTAGGATTTATCTACGACGTTCATGGTCTACCGTTTCGACCCTCTTCTCCCTCTTGGCACACCCTTTAGCCAGCAACGCTACCCGAAAGTCTATACGTGTCTCGGTATTTCTGTTTATTATAAATATGTCTAAATATACGAACATTTTGGTACTCGAATGGCGAATTTTCTTCTGTGGTTTTTCGACTGTTTCAAAAATTGATAAATGTTTCCGAAGAATTTAATAATCTGTTTTTATCTGTTCGAACTTGATTTTGTTATATAGCTGTATATTATTCACCGCGATTTATCACGATCGGTAATTTGCACTTTGCAAAGGATTTATGAAATATCGGTACGATTCTGGTATCGTATATCGTAACGAATTAATATGTTGATTTTTCGAAATTGATTGTAAATAGCATATTTCATAAAAGCAATCATGTATGTCGGTATACTTGAACATATTGATCGGCGTGAAAATTGTATATCATTTATTCAGCACACAAAGTGCTATTGCGCACTTCGATATTATGATATACCGATACTCGGAAA
Organism: Bombus haemorrhoidalis; assembly: GCA_014825975.1. NCBI lineage: Eukaryota > Metazoa > Arthropoda > Insecta > Hymenoptera > Apidae > Bombus > Bombus haemorrhoidalis. The sequence goes on from CM026178.1 coordinate 1,209,756, forward strand.
TTAATCTGGTTAATTTTATTTTTCATGTAATAGTAGCTCATATACGGATAAATAGATTTAACCGATAGGCGTTTATACACATAATTAAACACTCAGCTGTTTATCCAAACAAATGAAACTGTATAAACATACAGCGACTGCAAAAAATATTCACACGCATCCTTATTTTCCAAAGAAGCGTTCTTACCAGCTTCATTCTCATAGCACTCAATTTTGCTAGTCGTATGTAAACACCGCTAAACGATACGAAATTCAATATACTTGCATCCAATTGAGCGAAGATCTCGAATAAGAGTCCGAAACACATGCAGCGTGTTTTGGCAAGGAGCGATTAAGTTACACTGTATCAAGTTTCAAGCACCTAACGTGCTTCCTTCGTTTGTAAACATTCGCAAATATCTTCAGCTTGTTATACCGAAACGATCGACAGGGACTGGAGAAATATTGAGTTGTCAACTAAGTGATGTCGGACTTTGCCACTAGATGGTAATGACAAAATCGGCAAGTTAGTTAGCCTACCGAATATACCACTCACGTAACTGGGATATTACGCTACTAATTCAACATTCTATAAGAAGGTGCCATTGGTGGGCCCGCATTCGAGCATTCCTTTTTATTAACGACTATCTATTAGGTTGTCGGAAAAGCGTGTTTCTTTTACAGACACGTTTTTTACAACAACGCATCTTTATACAAACACGATACCTAATCTATCGACCGTTGTGATCTCTATGTTTATAGAATAAAACGGATCATACGTAATTCGATAAAATAATATAAAACGAAAAATGTTCCATCTTCCATAATTTTCTTATAAAAGGGGAAGAAACTTTTCGGACCACCTAATACATCAATGCTATAAGAAATACAGTGTTGTACGAATGTTCGTAGCCACTGTAGCTCCACTACTAATCGCTTTAAAGTATCCGTAGCGACCTTTATCGTGGTTGAAAGAACCTACCTGCTGCGATACTAAATGTTATCGGATTCCTGGTGAAACACGTTCGCCAGGATGGATTTTGCAATCGGTGGAAGCGCGCGGGACGGGAACGAGCAGTCAGGTCCGTTTCTCGCGGTCAGCTGACGCGAGACGATGCGAACTCGGTAGGGGAAATGGAATTACGGATGCGGCGTGCGTGGAGAGCGACATAAGCTATTGGGCGGCCGGCTTTTGAGCGGCCTTGCAAACTGGTTTCCTGCAGGCCGACTCGATTATGCTAATCGCATATGCATGTTAGCATTTGGCTGATCCGCTGGCGTGTTGGTTCTCCGTTCACCGGTCCGGCTGCCGGCAGTTCGATGTGTGTCGCGTAAACGATCTCACACACGAATAGAAACGCGATCCTTTTCGATGGAGCAGCGGTGCGCTCGAGAAACCTTGATCGCGGCCACCCTTCAATGCCTACTCGACCTTCCGCCAGCTGGACACCTTCCACCGTGCGTAACGGTATTCTTCGCTGATTTCCCTCGACTATACTTCGACGCTGTCCGTTACTCTTCGTGCAAGGTTTTTCTTGCCGGGGATTTTTCTACGGGATGAAAAGAAATTCGTCTGGATTCAGCAATAATAAGTTCATTCGCTTTTTATTTATGTATACGATAAATGTTGGAATAATTGTTTAGAACATACAAACATACGTGTGTGATCTGAATTTATAAAAATGTGGAATGAAGAAATTACTCGCTGGTTGGATAAAGCTTTTGCAAAATACGGTAACGCTTGACCTGCTTGCTCGAGAAAACGAGAATGAATTTATTACAGTGACTAGAAAAAGTATTCGAACATTATGGTATTTATCGTTGCTTGTGCGCGTGTTTTCTTCTGTGTGTCTATTAGCTTGAAGGTGTTGGAAATGTAGAGCGAAGAATTGAAGAGGAATCGATGAAGCAGCAAGACCAAAACTTTCTTTTCACTTTTCCATACTTTTCATTCGAGTGTTTACACCCGAAATAAAGGAAAATATAGCGGGTGTACGTATATTTGAATATCCTCGATTCTGAGGAACGGTCCCAACGATATCACGTTTCAGTTGTGAAATATACTAAACTAACGCCGAAGATCGTGGTCAGTCCGATTCAAGATCACATTCCGAGAAAGATCCCGTCGGTGTTTACCATGCGCGAGACGCTCTCGCCGATAATATCATTCCATTGCATTCCGTTCTATTTACATTTCGTGTGCATTGTGGTTTAGCAGATTCATGGGTTGAATCGAGGTGGCGAAGTATCGCGAGAATCAAGAGATGTAGCGATTGCAACACTACCGAGTCATAGCTATCTTGTTTCGTCTAATCTCAGTTCTCGACGATTCGCCTCTGACCATCCAGAAGGAACTATATATATGTTGGGTTGGCAAGTAAGTGATTGCAGATTTTGTCATTACCAACTAATGACAAAATCTGCAATCGCTTGGTTACCAACCCAGTACGATAAATTTCCGATTTACGCACGGGAAATCGCCTCCGATTTTCGAATCGACAACACTCTACCATTTGCTCTTGTAACTCGTTTTCATAATTGTTTTTTCCTACCGTTTTAAAAACGGATAATCGTAACGAGACAGATAAAGAGGGCGTTGGAGAAATAATCGTACTGTTGGACTGACAACTATGTGATTGCGGATTTTGTCATTAGGTGGCAATGACAGAAGCCGCCTTCACTTAGTTACCAACCCAATAGAAAGCGTTGTAATGCAGAATGACGACTTTCGAGAGAATCGAGTGTATCCGCACTTCGTTAATTCCCGATTGAATACGCAAAATAAAAAATAACCAGCAGAAGACCATGAAACAAGAACAAAATTTGGCTGAAGACTAAAATAAGATGTTTTCCTAAATACTTAACATTGAAAACATAATGCTTCTCGGAACTGAAGTCTCCTAGCGAAAATTGTCAGTCCACGTTTTCGACTAACCGTCACACGAAGCTTGCATTACAATTTTCAATAAACTAAGCATCTGTTGAATCTTCTAATTCTTTTTTTATGCGAAATAAGATCAACAAGAGCGCGTTTTACTACGCCAACGAACGTTTATCGTCGGCTCTCTCGGCTCGATGGCTACACATGTTCAAGAGGATGGAAGCGATGCAGATTTCGAATCGAGATAAGGGCACGCTCGGCCAATTTACTATGTAACAGATACGTTTGTTAGAAAAAAAGTGGCATAATTATTTTATTCGAACTGGTTCGTGGGTTCGAAAATACGAAGGAATTCTTTCGTTCTCGTCGCGTAACTTCGTAACCAGACTTCGCTAAGCATTTGCTTATTACTAACGCGCTTCGTAAATTAATGACATGCAATTAGTGTTCCCTATGAGACTTTAATTGCGCTGCTACGTCTGTTTCCACACTGCACGATCGATGTAAATATTCATCAACTTCAACGATTTCGCGTACCGATATTTGTAAATTTTGTCCGATCTTTATCTATTGCAACTTGTTTCTTCTCTGTTAAATTACGTCATATTAAAGAAAAAAAAAAAAAAGAATAATTTATAATTAAAGTAAAAAAGCCAGACACGAGGCTTCAATTACGCTGAAGTAATAGGTGGGGATATAAAAAATGTAGATAGATAAGTTAATCGTGTAATGTCTTTCATCCTCTTTTCCGGTATCAGAACTCGAAGAAAAAATGTCCGATAAAATCTTTCATTTCGGGAAATTTCGGATAGGAAAGTTAAAATACATTAGCACACATACGTGTCCATAATCGCTTCAAAATTTCCAATAAAATTACCAAATTATTGAAATTAAAGATTGAAGAAGACTTCGATCTCGCAAAACTAAAAGTAAAAAAGAAAAAAAAAGGAAAAAACTATAAAACACTAGAAAAGAAGAGAATAGAGCTTGCCAGAGAAATTAAAGCACACTGCTACGCGTATTCCTGGCGACTTAAACAAATTCCAACACCACCACATTTAGATAGTTTCACACCTGCCTACGAAAATTTCAAAAATACCTGTACTTACCAACCGAGCCTCGAATTATCAAATATTTTTCGCAACATTCATCAGTCTGTCGTAAATATATTCAACGAAACGAACTTTCCAGCTATTCTACGTGCAAAGCGTTTATCAATAGCCGGATCAGACGCAGCGGAAGTTCGGGAAAAAGCCGCCACGAGAGCAGCGGGAAACGCGGTGGTCGCAGGGATCCGATCGACGCGGCCGGAACTGGGATACCCTCTCAAGGTCGTAATTTTATGTTCGTTGTTTTTTTTTTTTCTCCTGGATGGATGGAGAATGAAGAGGTGGCCTGGTCTGGTTCGAGGGTCACCGTTTTACGACCTCGTTTAGTTTACGACTGTTCCACGGCGTGCGAACGACTGGCACGAGCTACGAGTCCCATAACTGTCAAATCCTGCCACCGTTTACGGTGACCACTGAATCTTCCAGCTGGCCGCGATATTTTGCCGTTTATTCGAACGAGCGCGTGAAACTTTCACGGGTCATCGCACGACTATTTCACCGCTCGATTAGCATTCGTTAGTTTATCGCTCGGATGGCTCGTGGTATCGTGTTTCAACGAGAAGGTTTTATTTGTGAAAAAGTAGCAGTAGGCAGGAGTTTCTACTTCATTTTTTCCTTTCTTTTTTTCATTCCGCTTTACGTTTTATGGCTTCCTGTTGCAAGCCAAGGGAAACGGATACAGTGATGTTGAACATAAAGAAGATACAGGCGTTTTGCTAATTTAATAAGATTACGTAGGTGGCGTGGCAAACGAAACGATGGCAGGAATTTTATATTTGAATCGAAGAACGGTCGAGTGAGATGTCACCGCAATTGGTACGCCATAGATAGATACGTCATCCGGTTTTATTTAAACGTTTTGCGACTGAAACGTGTCGCTGACGCGGACAAGTGGTTATTTTATTCAAACGGATCAATAGCAAAATGTCTCGTGCAAACCGTGCAGCTTGTAAAAGACTACATTTCAATGTTCATACGTTGTAGATATGAAAGTAAGATTGAAAAAAAGAAACTTGTTAGTAGTTGTGTTTGATTTCGACGGTGTATTCGAATAATTACTTGAAAGGAATCGAACGAGTTTATATGCTCGATGACTTTTGGAAGAATCGCTGTTCGAGCTAATAGAATGACAAGTTTGATAACAACGGTCAGTAAACAACTGCGAGGGACAAAGAAATTCCCCGGCGAGGAGCCATTTTGTTAACTAGAGGCCATCATAGCTGCCTGACGTCACTTCCATATCCAACTATGGCGTCACGTGACGCTCCACCCTGTTTTCAATCACCTTGGACCCGAACCCACCCAGCTGTCAGACACGCTCCACCCCGTTTTTTCCACTCTTTCTGGCTATCGCCATCGCCATCTGCCGGCAATAATACGAACTTCTTAGAGCTTTAAATGGCTAGCTAGTTTATGCCTTTTCCGGTCGGTGTCACCACCGAATAAAGCTCGATGACCTGAATTCGCGTCCTTGAAAAAGTTGCGGTGTCGCAGAAGATTTCGACATCGATAGTCACGCGGAAGAATTTATCTGCCATTTTTCCAGTCATTTCCACCGTTCAGGAAGCGGCTTTCCGTTAAATACGAGTTCCCTCTACGTAATTAAACGCCACTTTCCAACGAGAGAATAGCAAAAACGTTTTCACGGCAAGACAATGCGAACGTTTCCGATAATACCCAGGCGTGACGTTTTCCATTTCAAACGGTTTATTACACGGCTGGCGTAACAGCGATCGCGTTTAATCGCGCCAAAGTAGGAAGCTCTGTGCTAAGCTGCGTTCGAACGAATCTCTTCAAAAGAGGGGAAAAAGACAAAAAAAGAAAAAAAGAAAGAAAAAGAAAAAACGAAGAAAAAGAGAACGAGAAAAGGGAAAAAGAAAAAGAGGATAGCAGACGGAAGCAAAGTGTTACGCGTCGCGTGGTTCCAATGGAAACGAGCCGTAAACCTCGATCGCTGGGAAAGAGGTTGGCGAGGCAGAGAAACGAGAAACAAAAATAACTCGCGCGGCAGAAGGACAATGTTGCTGTTCCGTGGAGGGGAAAGAATACGTAAGGGCGAGCCCGTAAAGCGGGAATTGAGTTAAAATCCTGCGAGAGGTAGAATTTATACGCGATCGAGGCGGGCGACGGTGCGGGGAGCGCGGCCAGCCGAGTACGGAGCGCATGGAATCGCTATCGGCGGCCATTCATCAATCCGAGGAATCAATACGCTGGAATTAATGAAAGCGCCGCGCGAACAGCGAGCTAGCGGCCGGAATGTTAATCGCGATCGTCCCGCGTCCGACCCATTCCCGTGTACAGCAAACTCCCAAGGGCCCCACCTCCACCCGTAGCCCTTCAACCTGCCACCCCTCCCCTTGCCCTTATCCTTTCCCCCCACCTTTCGATCCCCTTGTACATCCGTCCCCGTCTCCCATGCCCGCGTGCTCTCTACCATTACCAATACGACCACCGTGCTGCCCACAATGCCGTCGCATCGTGCATTCTATTCTCTCGTCTGAAATCGCAGCCCTTTTTTCCCTTTTTTATTACTTGCGGAATCGACGATCGTTCGCTCCTCTCACTCTTCCAACCAATTTGTTCTGTAAATGGCTGGTGTTTGTTCGTTTATAGAAACTGGTTCTAGGAATTGTCTGTTTAATTGTTTATGGCTATAATTAGTGTAGTAGATGTGCATTCGGACCGACTGGCGTTCTGCTGTATGAAGAACCCGAAAAGCGCAATGCACACGTTTATAAGTAGATTGCCAGCATTTATGGAAATTTCCATTTTTATCCAACAAGTAATCTAGGAAGAGATTCATTTTATCCGCTAAATATCGTAATAGGTAGTTAGTATAGTTAGTATAGTTACGTTTTATATATATATATATATATAGTTAATGGTTCTGATGTACGCATTGAATTCAGAACATCGGTTTATTCGAATACTCATTCACTGTAAACATAGCTCAATGACTGTATCGATAGAAAGCATTCGAAATAGATGTTTAGAGACTTTATTTGCATACTTCGGGCGAATAGCTTTGATTGTGTGTAGAGTGTAGTCATCGCATGAAGAGAGTAAGTTTCGTTGTTGATTATCAGACATTTCAGTCGCGTCAAGTAGCATGAGGCAGTAGGTACACAGACACGTGTATTCAGGTGGAAGCACTGAGTTAAAAACTAACTTCAGGACGATACCGGTGAAATGACGCACGGTCGGTATGGAAGGTTTCCGGGCCTGATCGGAAGATCGGTCCGGAAGATTGAAGATTCCGCCGATAAAGGACCGACGGATCGTTGGATGTTTCGAAATTTTTGAAATTACCGGCATTGTCGCGACTTTTCAATCCATCATTAAATCATTAAATTATTAATTAAACGAACATTATTGCTACGTGTAACGGCTGCCTGTTACTGTTCCTCTATAGAAACGATCTCTTTAATAAAATCAATTTCACTGTATCGGAAATATAATTCTCGTCCTCCGGAACTTTGTTCTGCCTGCTGTTCTTAAAAAGAAAGGGAGCGCCACGATTCTAGTTGCGTACTAACTAACGAGTTGCGCGGAATTCATGTCGGCAAGCGGTGCAACAAAAAAATTAGTAGACTTGGGGAGAATCTCGACGAGGCGTTCAGTAGCCGTGTTGCTTAATGGACGGGAATTTTCCAAATTTAACGATCGTTTAGCCCGCCCACACAGAAGGGACAAGCGAGTTTGGCGTCTGGGCGATGGCCGTCACCGTGACGAGCACGTGTGTAACTCGCCTTCTGTCATTTAGAGTAAAACTCACTTCTGTTCGTTCAGTTCGTCGAAAGATCAGCAAACGGAGCTTTTGCCGGCTTCAGCGACTGTTCTAATGAACGAACTCGGTATAAAACACGGTACTTCGAAACGACGAACGAAATTCCGATCTATTTCTATCTTTCTCTTCGATAAAAAGAAATTCAAAGTAATGAAGTGTGACAATGAAACGAAAATCTGTTTTTTTTTTTTTTTTATCTTCTCGTTAAAATTGTCTTATTGCGTTCGTCATCGTTTTGATATTCCACAATATGTGTTAGAATATTTCAATGTTCTTGCATATGACTGTACGTAAAATCAATTGAATTATCTTTTTTATGTTACAGGTGTGGCATAACTTCGTTAGCAGGGTGGACAGAGGAACGGAACGTGTCTGGAGCGGCTTGGCGTTTTGAACGAAGGTACCACACCGAAGAAGAACTCTGATTACCATCTTAACCCCCCCCCCCCCTCGTGTACAAGTTTTAAACCTGCCCCTTTTAAACTATCCCCGCAGCTTGATAACTCACGGTTCTGTAGTGCTCCAGTTTCTAGTTTTTCTTTCTATATCGATGAGTCGAGTGTGATAAACGGGCAAAGGAACGAGACAAGAGTATTAAAGAGTATACATAATTTGATGATACGCTAAGTGATTCACGGTGATGTTGGTGTGATACAAAGAGTGTTGCGCGCGCGCGTGTTAGTCCGAGAGTGAGTGTGAGGAGGGAGGAATCGCGCCGGTGGAGGTGATACTATATGTATAGATAATAGAAATTTATTCATGTATATGTAAGGACGTGTGCCAGTGTGTCCGTACGCAGGTATTCGAGTACAAAGAAAAGAAGAAAAAAAGAAAGAAATCCGACTATTAAAAGCGAAGGCAGAAACGAACGTATAGTTTGCCAGTACGAAGATAGGGGAAGACGAAGAGGACGAAGAAGAAAAGAAAGGAAGGAGGAGAGGAGAGGAGGAGTAGTAGGTGGAGAATAGATTAAAAACCCTGCCTAAGGATCAAAGACTAAGAGACGAAGAAGTGTGAGGACACGTAAGGGAAAAAAAAAGATCGAGGTGGCATTAGAAGGTGGGCCAGGTGGGACAGTAGCATGAGTTCGTACTTCGCGAATTCGTACATCCCGGACCTGCGTAATGGCGGGGTGGAACACCCGCATCAGCATCAGCAGCACTACGGTGCCGCCGTCCAGGTGCCCCAGCAAACGCAGTCGGTACAACAGCCATCTCAGCAAACCGGGGATCCGTGCGATCCTAGTCTCCTACGTCAGGGAGTGCCTGGCCATCACTATGGGGCCGCTGGTAGCCAGCAAGATATGCCTTATCCGAGGTTTCCTCCGTACAATCGGATGGACATGCGGAACGCGACCTATTATCAGCATCAACAGGAGCACGGCAGCATGGACGGGTTGGGTGGTTACAGGTCGACGTCCCCGAGCCCCGGTATGGGCCACATGGGACACACACCGACCCCGAACGGACATCCGTCCACTCCTATTGTCTATGCGAGTTGCAAGCTTCAAGCGGCCGCGGTCGATCATCAGGGTAGCGTACTCGATGGACCGGACAGCCCGCCATTGGTCGAGTCGCAGATGCACCACCAAATGCATTCGCAACATCCTCACATGCAGCCGCAACAGTCGCAACATCAACAGCAGCAGCAGCAGCATCAACATCTTCAGGCGCAGCAGCAGCACATGATGTACCAACAGCAACAGCAAACGCAGGCGGCGTCGCAACAATCTCAGCCTGGCATGCATCCGCAACAACAACAGCAACCTCAGCAACACCAAGGGGTGGTCACGTCGCCGCTTAGTCAGCAACAGCAGGCCACTCCTCAAGGTGCGGCCACTGCCAACCTACCAAGTCCGCTCTACCCGTGGATGAGAAGTCAATTCGGTAAGATGGACTTTCTGATGTAGATGTTCAAAATGTCTGTTGCTTGCGTTGAAATCGTGGAGAAGGTATATACAAATGCACGCGACCGTGGTTAGGAGCTTTTAAGTTTGCTAAGATGCCTCTGATGACGATCATATCGTATGACCTCATAATGCAATAACGTACGATGTACTATATCGAGAATTTTCGTTCAGTGAAACTAGAGAGCCCCTAGGTAAATACTGTCTAGTACGATCATTGGAAAACGTTACCTGGTCTATGGATTTGAAGGATTAGGAAGGCCAGTAGTGTAGTAGAAATCATGAAGCGACCATGGTTGAATCTTCCATTTGCATCCGAGTTACCCTGCTGGTTAGCTCTGTTTCAAAAATTGTACAGCGTGAACGTTTCTTCTAAGGAAAGAATCCTTCTATCTGGAAGTGACAAAAAGAGAAGAAAAAGAAAGAAAGAACAGAAATGTTACATTCGTAAAGTCAGAGAGGAAATAATACGTGAGGCGATTGTCGAAAATAGGCTCAAGGATTTTCCCGCGTGACCAAAAGGTTCGGGTAGAAAGCAAGATTTCTAGAGAGGACGGCAGGTAGTCGGCCGCTTTCAGATTTATGCAACAGTAGGTAAAACTAGACCACATTCGTACGGTTCGCAAGCCAAGATTGGCATAATGTCTCCAGTTTCTAGGTATACCGACATCCCGAGTTATTTATTGCCCTGACCTTTTAGCTCTCGCTGGTTTCACCACACGTAAGCGTATACCTCCCCATAAAAGTTCTCTTGCTGACTGTGCCCGTGTTGGCTCCGCGGCTTGGCAGAGTCTCCGCTCATCCACTTTTATTCCCATGATAACTCGCGGCTGCTTGCTTCCACTCAATGGTATGCTGAACTAGTTCGCTTGTTTTCACTCACCTTCCTTCGTCTGTCTAGTTGGACAGGAATCTAGTATATCGAACGGCTGGTATTTCTTTTTTCTAAGTACTATCTGTGAAGACGAGGACAATTTCTATTGAGAATTCCTTCTATTTGACAAAATTCCAGCCTCTTCGCCATCTTTATGAAGCTGAACGTAATACATTCAAGGGAACAAGAAATACCAGCTGCTTTTTCAAATATAGGGTTGTAGCGCGAGAAGAACTTCAGGAAATCTGCTGGAGTCGACCGTGACTGCAAAGAATCGCACGGGTAATTTCGGAATAATGAGTTGGGAATTTATGACAGCAATAACCAAGTGATAATAGCCGTTTTCTTTAACCCAGAGGTGTCCGTCCCGGGTTGGGTAAGAGCACAGGTTCCGGCGCTCCACTGTGCCCTTATTTCCTTCACCCTTCTCCTGATTCTTCAAATCCGAGAAAATGGCCGCAACCTTGCAAAGTCAGGCTTCCTCGATCCCTTTTCCTTGCCACCTTAGCATTCAGTTGCTCGATGAACTCTGCTCGAGTTAAATCTTCGCTTCCTTCAATTCGAATTATTGCGAGTACTTACTTACATATATCAACTTCCAACATACGAATTTTTTGCTGCTCTTATAAAATCGTTCACAAGCTGCCACCTGTTCTTCACTTGATATTTGTCACGTAAGTGTCACTCGAATTTTTATACGTTTTGTACGGTTTATTTGTTACATTGGATGCGGAGAATGTAATAATCTTACGAAACCATCTCTCGGTTCAATTCGAAAGCTGGCACCAACCTGCTTGATTCGCCGATAAACGGTGTGGTTCACGAATGACGAGACTGGTCCATACTCTTCGTTGCCAGTCAAAAGAAGAAAGAGGATCGAGTGCCTGAATCTGCTCACAGATGTCGGCACGCTTAAGTCTTTCCGATGGGTTGTCCAACAATATATGTATTCGTTCCCCGTGGTTTATTTAGTAACCGTATTGATTTCATACTACCTTCGCCATATCTTTTCATAAGTAAACAAAAATGATTCATATGGAAAGCACGATATACATTTACACCGTCTATCCTCGAACAAATCTTACAGAGGGAATCTTCTATGATCATTTAAAACCAACAAAATATGTAGCTTTGTATCAATAATTCTCTCGGTTTAACCATTATAAACATAGTTCCGTGTTGTATGTGTGTACTTCGATTACACACGATTCCATCCATTACTGTACATTCGAAACAAGATCAATCGGCTCTCACATCAGAGTCGATGTATTCTAACAAACATCCTTCATATCTGTTTTCGATACTAATTCGATCTATGATTATCCACGAGTATCCTTCGTTCTTCTCTGGTTAACACTGCTCATGAGGTTTGCCACTCGATCGTATTACCCTTACAGGTCTACCAATCATGATAAACCTCATATCAATTTATCTAGCTATCCATTCGTGGCCGTGGCTGCCTGTTTCTTTCCACGTTGCAAAACACCAGCTGAGCTAAGCGTGCTATAAGCAGGACTCCATGAATAATGCATGGCTCAATTTTATAGATGCAGGTGCTCTCCCGGGCATTTGCCCGGTGAAACCGCCGAGATTCCCTGGCACCTTACGCGGGACATTTGCGTTACATAGGTTAGGAAATTCCGGCATAGTTGGCTGGCTCGCGAAACGCCGGCATGCGAGTGCGCATCGGTGTCGTTTACTGCCGAACATCATGAAACGCTTCGTGAACGTGCACGACTTTCATCGTGGAAGCCTCTTCTATATACGATGCCCCTTTGCTCCGCCTTTGATTCCTTACGACGACGATTTTCATTAAATATCCCTAGCCACCGGCCGAGTCACGTGACAACTTCTGTCGTATTACCAGTCCTAACCATTGCATAATTAGTGTTTTTATTATTCTTCGAAATGCCAATAATTCATTCAGGCAAATCATTCATTTTCACAATCGCTGATATCTCAAGGAAATGTAACATCCTTGCTAGTAAATATTGCGTTGCTTGAAACGTTACGAGCTAGTGTAAATAATGTGGACGATTTCGGTAGCGATTAGTAGTTGCGGACGTGAACCATGTTTTCGTTGGAGCTACATAATTCTGTCGATGCTGTAGGTTCCCTCGTCCCAATTTTACTGAGCTTCGGTAAAATTGTTCATTGTCGTTCGTATGTTGCATTCGCATGCACGCATGCACTCACATGCATAAACTTTCATTGATTAGCATTTTCTTTTTCAAATGAATTCGCCGAGCAAATAAAATTAGAACCAATTGCGGAGAATGATAGTATTCGGGCTTCGTGATCAAGTTAATTAGCTCGATGGAAAAGGAAAACGTGAAAATTAGCTTGCACAGGCTTATACGGATTCGACGATCGGTAATTGCGGTGTAACAACTGCAACAGCATACGCGTTATCTCAGTTTATTCTGCGAAACGCATTATCATACGAAAAAATATAATATTACTCGTAGCCAGGGCCCATGAAACACCATCGCGATACCATAAAAATAACATACAATGAAGATATAATTCAGCAGTTCCAGGCACCGTGACGTTTCGACGATTCCACCGGATCTTACGTTATGAGAGAAGGAAATTTTTTTATCGTTTTTCGTCATCCTTTTTCTTTCGAAATCAAGCTCAGAACGAATTTCTGATTTAACGCCGATTGATTCTAATTGTGTATCGATATCGAGTGGATCCACGTGAATTTGTCGGTTTGGTAGAAAGAAACAGCCTATCGATATCGCTGATGCTTTTAATACGTAAGATAATTGCGATCCTTTTGCGCGAAAAGATTTATGGTATCGAGTTCCTCCGGCTCTGCTTGGTCTCCCCTCCTCCACTTCGTCCCTTTTCTCCCCCTCACAAATAAGCATGCAGCGGTGCAGTTATACATAGGTGTGAGGCTTCCGTTATTGCGTACACGTGTACGTGGTACGAGCGCCACATTTCTTATGTAATCCGAGCACTGACACGAATGCTTAGCGGACGAACAAAGTACCACGGCGAAGAAACCGCACTACCGTCGAATTAATCGCGCGAAATATCTACGTAAATGGCCAATAACCCGTGCGCGTAATGAGGAATTAAAATGGCCCTTACTTCGCTCCCTGCCTCTTTTTATTTCTCCTTTTTCCTCCCACCTTTTTTTCTTCTTTTTTTCTCTCATACGACCTGTGGCTAATTGAGGGCGCAGATTTATAGACTGGACGCCATTCGTTCATTGAGGCACGTGGCCGCGTTTATCTCGCGAGAATGTACCAGATATTGGAACGCATTTTTTTTTTTTACAGGTTCCTAACCTTTTATCGACGCTACCTTCTTTCACGTTATCTTACTATATATAGTAGATTTTGATACATAGCGGCACAGGGATTTTTTAAATTTAGTACGTAGCAGCCCTAATTGCGGGCTACTCGTGACGCAGATATTTCACGTTTATCGCGTTGTAAGATATATTCAGGTATTATTATTCCATCAAATTGTATAACTAGCCTTACTTTTGTGCGCCCAGTTCACTATCACACAATTACACGTTACATTTTGTTCTATAAAATAAAACATCAGACGCTTACGATAGTAACAATGTACTGCCCAAAGTGAGGTTAGGAAAGTCTGCAAACATGCCATCTACGTGGGAGCAGTAAAAATTCTTTTCGTCCAACTTAACCTAGAAACTTTGATTTAAAAAAAGTACAATCCGCTTGAACTTTGATCGTTCCTTCTTGAAAGATATCTGAAAGAAGGCGCGAGGGTTAAACGCAACCGCTCAACACCTGTAACCCTTTTTCCCTCGATATGTGGGAAAGATAAAAAAAAAGTCCCTAGATAGCATGTGGCAGGCGTACGGTTTTAATCTGCGTCCGTGCTGGCGGGGGTCATGGCGATCAACATTCACATCTCGAAACGCGTTTCGTTCTAGTTCGCGTAGTGTGTCAGACATCGGAGATTGGTGTCCGAAACGATGGCGGCTTCGTGAGATATTCAAAAAGAGATGGAACCCGAAGAGGCAAGAAAGGAGGAGCGTCGAGGAAATGACGTGAGGTCGAAAGGCAGAAAAGGAGAAGGCGAAGGAACGCTGTCTACGGTGAAACAGAGAGGGAGCAAGTCGACCGGAGGAGGGCGTAGAAACGTTGACGATGATGGATGAGACCACAGAAATCCTATGTCCGTTTGCTTTTTGGGCCGCCGCCATAAACTCCCGAGACAACTATGGACGATACGCCGTTGGCATATGGGCTCGTTCGCGTATTAAACCTGGAAATTTGTGGAAATTGGGGCGAAAAGGGTCCAAGTCAATGATCTTATTACTCCTATGAACTGCTGTACTTCCTTTTCGGACCGCTGGCAGCAATTCTTGAAATTCTGCGAATTTCATATTAACAAGCTTGAGAATTCCACTTTTTTAAATACATTTGCTTCATTCGTTATTCCATATTTATAAGATAACACGTTGAAACACTCCTGACTTACGTTATAAATTCTCTGTCGTGAATTTCAAGGTGCCCAGTTACCTGTAACCTTATCATCGTGTTCCTTGCTGTTCGTCGCGAAGGCTGCTCTGCAATAACTCGATCCATGGGCAGGTGTAAACAAAGGATGTGGAGAGACGATCGTAGACGAAGTAGGACAAATCCAAATAATATTCTCTTGAAGAGATGCGTACGTCGCATCGGGCCCATTCTCGCTGCTCATTATCTCGACCTTCTAGCGCTCTCCTCCGGGCTTTCAGACTCTCCGTCTCCTTGTCCGGTTCTGTCTGTTCGTCTGCGGTCGAAAGGAGAAAAAAAAAAGGAAGAAAAAAGAAGAAGGTGAAGGAGAAGAGGGAAGGCCTCGTATCAGATACTCTGCGCTCTCGTCGAGGGCTTCTAAGACCCTCTATGAGTGTCAGTCGACTTGACGTTCTTCTTACTCCGGCGGCGACTTCTGTTGAATTCCTTTTTCTCTCGTGCTTTACGAGTCATCTTGGCGCAGGTGGCTGTTCCAAGCTTAGGATGCTTCCACTTCGTTCAGTTTCCTCAGACGAGAATAATCGTGTCCAGCTTGCTGGGTCGCGTTCTATACGGGAAACTAAACTGCCGTCATTCTAGTCGATAGAGCGGGTTGTCTCTGTTCTTGAAATATCTTTCTCTTTATCGGCGATTGCCAAAGACGCGTGGAACGTCTATGGCTTTGCTTTTTGCATCGCAGATGCAGGAAGTTCGCGAAGCTTGGAACGCGACCCTGCGTGTACCCGCGCCGATGCATAAACAACCGACGAAATTCCTGAACGAAGTTTGTCTTGACTGCGTGGCGCGACCCCTATGCTCAGGCCGTGCTGCCTGCCGGTCCTTTTGCCGAGGAAAAAACGACGCCCCCCTCCTTCGGGCGAAGAAAGTTCAACGAAAACAACGTGACATAAAGCAGCCTAGGACGGAAATACAAAAAGCAAGACGGATCGCCGGGCTTAAAATATATGGAGAGTCAGAGAGACGCGAGTCGGGCAACCGGGCGGAGGTTCGATCACGTGTTGAGGATTAAAGAGACGCGGACTATTTCGACGTGAACGTTCAGCAGTTTCTGTATTTTGCTTGAAATGCAGCATCGTGTTTAGACGATATTTTTCTCGCCGATATACTCGCACCTATTACAACATACTAACGGCAACAGAGTTGAATGAATCGGGACGAAGGCAACTGAATGTTGGAAATAGCCGTTCTGGAAGGTTTTCCAAGGTGGTTCACCGGATTCCACGCAATTAATCTGAACCTCTGTCAGCGACGTCGACCGGTCATATAATCCGAGAGGCTCGTGTAGCGAGAGTGTGGTGTAGGGAGGCAGGAGAGAGGGCGAGCGATAAAATTAATGGGATATCTAGGGTATCTAATCGAAGAGCATTTCAAGGCCTGGCCTTAAGGTGGCCACGTAAAGCTTAGCTTAATTGGGCAGCGAGTGGTGGCCGCGCCTTATTAGCGGGTTACAACATCCGGCTAGCTGTTCATCTGAAAAGTCCTGCATGTATCCTGCGGCGGGTCTGAAAGACCAGTCGGTCCGCAGAGAAGCAACAGAGAAAGAGAGAAGCAGATGGAAGGGGAAAGAGAGAGAAACAGAGAAGCGGAGCAACTAGCCTATAATAAGCCGTACGGTTGTGTACGTTCTGTTCTGTTCCGTTCCGTTCCTTCATGCTGCGCCAGTGAAGGCAGACCCATAAATCTCTCGGGCATACTCCAGGGGACATTTGATCCTTGCGTAACCCAACGCCGTTAATTTATTGCCCCGCGTTTAAAGTCACCTCCGTCCGCGAGAGAGCAACGGCTACGCCGCCATCAGAACGCCGGTTCAGCATAAACCGACGGTTGTGGCTAGCTTTTCTTGTTATCGACCTCTTTAACACGCCCTACGCTCTGCTTCGTTCGCATCCTTCGATCGAGAAGAAATCCCTGTTCGCGCCATCCTTCCATCCGAATCGAGCTTGCCCGGACCTACGGCCGGAGACCTTGTCATACATCGTTGTTTCAGCTGTTCCACGTTCTCCCTTCTCGCGATATTCGATTAGGAAAGAAAATCTCACACCCTCGCTATCTACATCTCGTTTCCCACGACGCCTACGTACAATGAAAACGCCATTAATTTCTTTTCAGCCGGCAAGAATGTATACCGGTGATTAATTTGCCGGAGATGTTGCGCCTTGATAACGCTTCCACACCGTTTTCCAAGGACTCGGTTGCGCCAATACGATTCATGCATTCGATAGTACACCCTACGTTTGATATCTTCCTTCGAAGAAGAGGAAAAAACGAACGGGAATATTCATCGTCCATCCGTTTGCTGAAACTACCGTTTCAGTTCTTATGTCATTTGTTGTAGTTGCGTGGTCGCGACGATCCTCAGCGCGTGAACCTGGTCTTGTGTTCCACACCGATGTATTTCCCTTGTCCTTGCAGCTTGAAAATTCGAATGGCTTGTTTGCCATAAGTTGTGCTGTTCACAAGCCGATTGAAGTTTCTGTTCACGTTGGCCTGTCTGTTTAATTAAGTTCGACGCATGGCGAGAAAAAGTCCGATGTCTAATTCGGCGGGCGGACAGAGGCTAATGAAGATTCGAGTCTTCGTCGTTGGATCGACTCGGAAACGGACAGCTGCAGGATAGTAAGTCGAGAGGATATTGGCAATATCCTTGCGCTGTCTTGTTATTAGGATGATAGTTACTCGCGTCACTGACCTTATCGTTCGTTTGTCATTTGCATGACATTATAACAAGGCGTTAGTAGGCAAAAAATGTAGCAACTTCGAATGTGATCGACGCTAATGACAAATCATTGTTAGAAAAGGGGAGATCCACTTTTAGTATTTGGCATTAGTCGACGATTGATTTTAAAACGCGATCGTTATAGAAATCTGATTCGTCGATCTGCATCGTATTTATTGCCTTTTATTCGCCATGCACGTGAACGTGGAGGATTCTCTTGCAATTAGGCAACGAGAGTGTTTGTCGATAAAGAGGCAGGAACTAATCGGCACGAAGCAGCTCGAGCGTGACTCGACACCGTTTCATTATTCCGTGAACGCTTTGATGATCTTCTGGGTTAGACCGCGTACACCGTCTTCAAGAGGCACCTTCATTAACCGGCTGACGAATGAACATTAATAAGCCGGGCTTCCAAGTGGAGGCGCGTTCGCGCGCGACTCATCAGCCTCTTTGATGAAACCCGAGATCTATGTTTATCCCGGGCATCCTTTGATTGGCTGGCTAGGACTCCAATTTTGCGGTTTTGAACACGGCACGGCGTACAAACTCGTCGTTGATTGCCCCGGCGTTTGTAAATTGGGCATCAAAGAATGTAGGTAATATTAGAAAGTTTAATTCTAATGTATTTTTAAAAGCGCAGTTTACTCCGACAGAGCGGACGAGTATTTAAGATACGAGAATGATTCCAGCAAAAACTGTAGGCTGTGATGCAGAGTAATTGTTCGCCAACAGGCAGGGAATCAGAGGAAGCTAGGCGAAATGGTTAAAAGTTATAAGAAAACGCTAGAGATTGGTATGTTGTTAATTTGAGAGCGTAGCCCGAGGGAGAGAGAAAGAAAAGGAGGAGAGGGCATGTTCCCAGAGTTTCTCTCCTTCCCTTGGCGCGCTGCTCTTCGTCCGGTCGAGCAACGCTTGGAACCCTCCAAGAGAACAGAATCTCCTCTTTCTCTCTCGCTGTGGAGGAGAGTCGCCATCCGTCTTCATCGGCCGACAGCGCGACGGGCGGCGTTTGCCTCGAATGCTCACCAAGAAGTTTTCTTCTTCTTCTTCTTCTTCTACTCCTCCTCGTACTCCACCTCCTCCTCCTCCTGCTCCTCTTCCTTCTGCTCCTTCTCTTCCCGCTGCTGCTCATCCCTTCGCTGCCTCTTCTTTTTTCTCTCCCTCGTACCACTCTGAAATATTCTCGTTTTGCCCTCTTGCACTCGTGTGGCAACATCTAACCTAACCCTTTGAGATTATGCCTGGCGAGAGAGTATGCGTACACACATGCATACGTGGCCACCACGCAAATACCTACGTAAACACGGATACGCGGTCCCAGTCGTTGGTTCCATACAGAGTCCAGCTGGTTTTCTGTGTACGTCCGCGCTTCTCCCTTTCCCTTGCTCCCTTGGCAAGTACAATTAATATTCTTGTTCGGGATTCGTGTACCGCCACACCGAGCGCAGATCATGTCACGGATATCTGTAAGGTATCTATCATACGCGGAACTGCGCCTACGAACCGGCGGCCCACAGCTTTTTCTTCGTTGGACAGACATTTTTGTTTCGTCCTGTAAGCCTGTAAAAACCTTCCCGCGTGCCGAAGCAGGTTGCAGGCCATGGCGTTCATTAAATATCTCAGATTGCGGCCTGCAGCTCTGCCTGCCGAGTGTACGCGCCGCTGACGAAGCCTCCGTGTCTCCCATGATCCTCTTTCCCTATGCCGTGGCTATTTCCAATGGATCGGAATGTCGCTGAACGATAGAATTCCGCAATTCTTCTATCTTTCTTCAGCTCCTCCTTTTTAGGATTACGCTAGAACAAATGTCGATAGCACAGGCGTTATTCTTCTACCGAATTGTTCTGAAGAGGTTAGGATTGCAGTATACCAAGTCAGTCAGTAGCAGGATGATTAAAAGAAAAAAACTAGTTGCACCGATCGAACTACATTAGTGTCGACTTACATTTTAGCGAGAAACCAAGTTCCTTGGAGCGACGTCGAAATTAGAGGGCGCGCATGATGCTCGCGTATTATACGAGTACGTTTCAAGGGTTCGTTCGCTTGCACGTGCATCGGCGCAGTGCCTGTGAAATATTGTCTAGGTTTGGTAAAGAGGAGCAATAAGAAAGAAGAAAACGTTACGGGGGTTCGCGGTTACACGTGGCGCGTGTTCGATTGTACGATCAAGGACGCGAGCTGGTCTACATCCAAGCCGCTCGTAAGAGACCTGGTCGTGAAGGAAACCGATGCGTAGCCTCGATTCACGCCAGATCTCTGACGAGTATATATTCGTAGCCAGGGAAAAAGGAGGAGAAACGCGAGACTAACGAGGAACCTGTGCGGTGATTTCCATGTTTCAGAGAGGAAACGAGGCCGGCAAACGTACACCCGATACCAAACCCTCGAGCTGGAGAAGGAGTTCCACTTCAACCGATACCTGACCAGGCGGCGGCGCATCGAGATCGCGCACGCACTCTGCCTGACGGAACGGCAAATCAAAATCTGGTTCCAAAACAGACGGATGAAGTGGAAGAAGGAGAACAAGACGAAGGGCGAGCCAGGCTCGGGCGACGGCGACACTGAAATCTCGCCGCAGACATCGCCGCAGGGTTGAGAGATCCCCGAGGAGTGGAACTTCCAAAGAGGTCTCATCTCTCTCAGGGTCGTTAATACCTTGTTTCCAGCACTACCTCCTCCCCCTACACATACATACACATATAAACACATCTGCCCCTACCAGCCCCGTCAGGCCCCGTGCTAGCCCCCCCCCCCCCCCCCCCCCCCCCCCCCCCCCCCCCCCCCCCCCCCCCCCCCCCCCCCCCCCCCCATGCAAGCCCCGATACATCTCCAAATATCAAACCCCCTAAAACACCCACACGCCCAGCCCACCCCAACCCAACCCACCATCACCCCACTCATACAGCAATGACGCTTATTTTGTCGTGTTAATCAAGTTGCTCGTACCAAAAAAGGAGAGGACAACGTAAGAGGGATAAACGGGATAGAGACGATCGTGGAAGAGAAATGGACGTTGCCGACAGTGCGGATAGAAGTGAAGACGTGAACAGAACGATGACAAAGGGATGAAAGGATAAGGAGCGAGATTGCGCGCGCGAGGCAGAGTTGAAAAGAGATGGAGAGGGTAGGAGAAGAGGAAGAGGGAAGGGAATGCGAGATAAGACGAGGAGGAGGTTCGAGTGGAAAAAGGAGCAGAGGGGGACATGGAACGGAGTAAAAGGAAGGAAAAGGAAAGGCAAGGGAACCGGACACACGAACGAGTCGGATGAAGATTTATAGGGACGCGCGATCTTCTAATAATCACGTAGTGGAATGTCGAAGAAAACGGAGAAGAGGCAGAGGAATTGGATCGGATCGGAGGAAAACTGGATCACATGCTAATCAGAACCGCGTTAACCTCTATTACATTTAATCGAATGTAATTGTACTAAAGCCTATAATGCTAGACATAATTTGGCAGAGAGAGAACGACAGAGAGAGAGAGAGAGAGAGAGAATGTGCGAGAGTGTGTGGAAAGAAAGAGCGAGAATGAGCGAGAAAGAGAGGGACAAATATATGTACTTTAAAACGCGAGTGTCATGAAAGTTACGCGAACTGAACGAATCGGTCCTTGTAATTGTATAGTAGAGTATGAATGAGCGCCTGTGAGAACGTGTAAAGTGATATATATATATATATATATATATATGTGTGTGCGTATGTGTATATATACATATATATATATACATATAAATATATATATATATATATATATAGAAGAAGTAAAGAGAGCGCAAATACGAGGTATGCAAATTTTACTGGAAGAATGAGAATGATGAGCGAACGAGCGATGATGAATCTTTCATGGATTAAACGTTGTATTCGCGTGGAAAAAAAATTATCCGTTAGGAAAACGTTTTATTATTTATTCTCTTACACGTCGTACACGCGTAGAGTTCGTAGTGCGGTTAGGTCGTAAAAAGAAAGAAAACTAGCGGAAAAAGGACGGTCGTCCAGTCGTGTCTCTATTTAGCGAGTAGATGAACGGTTTAGTGTTCTTTAGAAGATCGTTTAGATAGGTTTTTCTCTATAATACCGCGGTGGCTCAGCGAGGGTTATTTAGTAATCGCGAACGTGCCAAGTGTGATCTTCGAATGTGTGTTTCTCCAGTGCCGGGAGGATTCGATATGGAAATGCGGAGACGAAGAGAGAACGGAATGCGGAGGAAGTTCCGGTAGAACGGCTGCACACTTAACATTATCTCTGGTTAAGGAACGAGGTTGCGAATGAATTAAACAGAGAGGATGGAGCGGAGGAAAGAAATCAAAGCGATATTCGATTACGTTGTCGTGAAGCCAGTGAAACACCAGTGAGTGCTTATAACGCAATCCGTTAAATTCCAGTGATATTACGGTGATCCATCGGATCTGTCGATTTGCCAGTAGTCCTGGCCAATCACGAGTACGTCGAGCGAAACGGGGGATCCTTTTCTCCGGAAAGTGTGCTGATCGAATGAATGAAAACAGTGGTGTTAGGAGTGCGGAGGCCTCCGCCGGAGCAGAATCGAATCGACTTGACATTTCTTCATCAGTGTCGTCGTAAGGTCAGTTAAAAAATTCTATGCTTACCTGCACTTTCGTGTATGTACGTTTTCGTCTCATCGTTATTGCAATTTTTTCCTCTTTAAATATTCCATCATTTTCTTCCAATTGTTTTTTATAATTATTATCTCAACTTTATTCTTTCGATCGTATACTGCTTGAAGAACATGTCAAAATGAATCATCTTTGTTTATTCTCGTCGGGTGCGTAGCTAAAAGATTACGGGTAATATATCGCTGTGTATTATAATTATACATTTTTTCTTTTGCAAGCAAAAAATACCGCGGCTACTTGAGTAAAAAGGTGTTTCCCAACAGTCCCGACCGATTGTGTCAACAGACACATTATCTTTCTCGTCATAAATATACTTTTTACTACTTTTCTTATATTCAAGATACAAACTGCATTTCGATTTAAAGGAGAGATTTATAATGTTTACTATTCGAATATATTACAATATACTTAAGAAAATCGCGCATTTTGTTGCAAACACCTTTCATCAACGTAGATGACGCGTCCAAGTATTTAAAAAAAAAAAGGTTTTGCGTATTTACGCAACGGTATTTGCGTTCGCCTTGTAAATATTCGAAGCAACGGTGAAAAAATGTAACTCTTATCGGATAGATCCTTGATAGAACCAAAATTCGAGGGATCTTCAGGGGCGAGTGACCATTGAAAATTTACTACTGCTCCGCGAGATACGAGGCCAAGTTACCAAGTGATGTAATTTGTAACATATTTTTGGAATAGGATGCTTTCGGCATGAAACCGCTTGGCACCTTAACAGCGATTCTAGGAAGCAGAGCTGTCCTGATCCGCCCTTAATTCAAAGCATCCACCACCTCTCTTTCAATTAAAAAAGATATTCGAAAAGAGCAGAAATGAAAATTCAACAGCATCTTCATAGTTTCTTCAAAAGATTGTACCGTTCAAGTTTATTATATGTTCAATTCAAATTTTCATTCGTGCAATATGTAAAGAAATTATTCTTCTGAAACAAAGATACAAAATCAAAATGGCTTTCTCATTTATTTGCAAGCAAGTAAAAAGATTTTCAAATGAAGTTTGATAGACTTTGTCCTTTCAGTTTTGTTATTAATGCACGGTCACCAGTCACATGTTTGAACGCATGTCCACTGTGACCCTAGTTTTCTTTCCTTGCATGTTTGTTGAAATGTAAAACGAGTCTATTCAAATCTTCGCGCCCATAGAAACTGCGTTAAGTGTGCCAAGCAGTGGCCAAACGCACCATCTGTCCGGGCCGGTCGATAAAAATGCTTGCGATCGATGACGGATCGATGACGCCGGATCGTGACCTGGCCGATGACATCATCGTGTCTATCTATCGGGCCGAGGACACGTCGGAGAACTCTGCCGCGGCGATTTCTTGTGCTGTGTTGTAAAACTTAGATCGACATAATTTAGTTTATACCTTGTATACACGCAATTTAATGATATACGTAATAAACGATAATTAACGAATACGTAATAATGTATAAACGATGACGACGATGAAAAGGCGGTATTTAAATGAAATGGACAAAAACAGAAAACGATAAAAAAAGAGAGGGGGAAGGTAAAGAAGAATATAAATGTACATAGGAGGAAATAATCTGGGGATTTCGCGAAATCTCGTTTACATGTAGATCGCACGGGTTCGAAGAATGTTCCCGTGGGACGCGAAACGATGTCCCGCGAACTTTCTTCCGGCCCGTCCTCGCATTAATGGGGAAAAATAAAAAGGAGAAACGATCATGAAAAAGAAAAAAAATGGAAAAAAATTGGAGATATATGAAACTGATATACGTAATACATGGTCCAGCTCGCGCACGCGCATCGATTGGGCACCGGCCGGCCTTTCTTTCTCGAGAGATTTATTTATATATAACTTTTTGTCCTTGAGGAGCAACGAACTGTGAAAAACGGAAGATCGTCGACGATCGCTCGCTGTCTTTTGCGGACAGTTATTCTTTTTTCGGAGAAGGGGGGGGGGAAGCATCGAAACCCGTATGTTTACGGTCAGAGGTCGTGATTCTAAATTGCTCGGGCAAATTGGCGTCAATTAAGCTCGATAGCCCGTTGAGGGCCTCCGCGTCGTTGTCGGTATATGGGTTTTCGTGAAAGTTTTAACGAAAGAGGAACACCGGCGATAAATAACAAATCTTTGATTCTTGTTCTAATCTACTTACCTCGAATTGTTACATATCCTTTTTACCCTTGTGTCATTTCATTCTTCAATTATGTCCAGGTCAGGTAGTCGTATAGTTTTGAGGGTTAGGATAACATTATCTTTGTCTTATCGTTTACATCGAAAGTTATTTATAAGAAAATGCTTATATACGCTTTTTGTATTATGTTTGTTATTGAGTTTACTCTGTCGCACTTCGTCTGTTTAATCATTAAATATTTTCAAAACATATTTATAGCATATGTACATCCAACTGCCAACCGTAAATATTTTTGTTTCGCCGTTTTCTCACCAGTAGCTCTGTCTGTCAATCGACATCGATTTCGATTAGTTGTTCTTTGTCATTCGATTCAGTTTTCGACTCGCAACGTCGCGTTGGTTAGCAAATTTTCTTGCTTCCTTGTCGAAAAATAAAGTGTCTCCTTCTGTGTTGTTGATTACAATGTTTGCGATAAATCGATTAATCTCATATGATTTGGATATTGTTTTTGCGCGTTTCGCGATAGATAAGTGAGACATGTGTTAATTCTGACTGCATTAATCAGTGATACCATCTATGTAGGCCAGGTAATGGCCGGCATTGAAGCGTAGGGTGCGGCTTTCGAGACAAAGGAGGTATTTATTACTCTTGCATCATAGTATCAACTGTTACGACACAGTGGTCAACAGTGCAGGCGAAATTTCACGCATAAATGCCTGCTTGACAAACCGTTTTCGCAGAGACTTCTCGCCGGGCACTACATAGGTTGGCTGCATTAATTCTCGTTGAATGTTTAGTTGATTGGCAAAAACACGTTCACATTGTTGTGTCTCAATTCATGGTAGCATATGTTCATAGCAGTAGGTCAAATCAATCGATCAGAAATTTTCTTATTACCGTTCTTGCTTATTCAAGGTCCTGCTGGGTGTGTAGGAACAAGAAAAATTTGTTTGGTCTTTATTGGTAAATTTATCACCGGTATTTCTCTTGCCAACGATCATTCGTGACACGTGGAAAAACAGAATTGTGCAATAATTACGCGTCACCGTTTAACGCACGCGTTACTCAGAGTTCTATATTTATTTAATCACCCGTCGTTTAGATAAAAATGCAATTTTGGACGAAAGGGACAAACACAAAGATTTTTCTAAAAAAAAAAAAAAAAGAAGAAAATCAGTGAACGTTGTGAAGTTTGTTACATGCCGCGAGCGATCGCCGTGAACGCCAGTTTAGCTTAAAGTGAAAATTTTGTATCCATCGGATAGCGAACACACACTACTACTTATATAGAGTAAATATATATGTATAAATGCGGCGAAAAAGAGAGATAAGGCGGAAAAGTGAATTCCTAGCGTTAACTGGAATGTGTAAAATGCAAATTATATATTTTATCTTTACTCTTATATAGTCGCGTAAAAATTAAACAGATATACGTAATTTAAACAAGAGTGAAAAAGAAAGAAAGAGAAGAAAGATGCGAGAATACCGTGATTGTGTGTAGAGGTAAAGCGAAGAGGCAAGAGGATTAAGCGGAAGGGAGTGAAGTTAAGAGGAAGAGAAAAATAACGATAGCAACATGTGCGTACGTACGAAGTGAGTCACTAAGCTAGCGCTTAATCGTTAAGGTTAACGTCTAAAGCCTAAGTCTTAAGATGATAATTAAATAGAATTAAGAAAACGGGCATATCGGTTGCAGCGGGCGGGGGCGGTGGTCATGGAAAAAACGGAAGAAGCATCTGGTCGAAAAAGTACTTTCGGTCGCCGTTCTATCTACCATGGGCAATGCGCAATTAAGTAACTAGCGTGGGGTTTGCGATCGTGTATATAGTCAGTGTCTATTTGGGGAGCTCGCAGACACCACCTATCGGATAGAGGATTTAAAACGCTTGATAAGAAATAAGCAGCTTTTGGTATCCTCCATATTAATGTAGTAGTACCGCGTAATATTTATTGTTACCATATTGCGTGTAGCAAAATGGATTTCCTTTTGTTTCCAATAATCGCCCAATAAATATTTTTTACTACATATATCGTGCGTGATTCAATAAAAATATATAGGTAAACATTCGTTGTTATTGTTTTAATATGATATTAACTTGTCAAATTCGACTCTGAATGTATATACTTACGATAGTACGAGGAATACCGTTGGATATATTTATTATATATTTTGAAGCTCATTTTTCCACTGGCTTACAATGTTCTTAAGTAGTTCGGTACGAAAAATCATATATCATAATTGGCAAATAATTATAAACCACGTCCTCGCACGCCCGTGCGCCGAAGAGTTCCTGACTACCTGTCAGTCTCCAGACAGGTGTCGTTAGTTTCGTATACCTTTCTAGGTACTGTATATCTATCAAAATATGTAAAGAGAAAAAAAGAAGGGTAGTCCATCGCCTCTCTACTTCAGTCAAAGCGAAATCCATTACCCCGAGTGCTGTAACTTAAAAACGTTCATCATGCTGTACAATTCAATTAACCGTCTTTTATACGATACAAACGGAAACATAAAAAAAAAAAAAAAAAGGACTGACAGCCAAAAAGAAAACACAATTAAAAATGGATTTACAACTTCATATCGGTAAAATAGAGGAAAATTTGCTACGCTCGATAAGGACATACGCGCCGTGATATCCCTAAACTTCTGTTCAATTACGTCGCTTTAATCGGTGTTCTTCTATTGGTTTTATTTTCGAAATAAATCGTTTTCGCATAAATTGAGAAACTTGTATAGAAGTTGAGTACTTATGCTTACGCCCAGCGTCGTATCGTCTGAATGAAGATGTCTGAATTAGATGTCGCGTTTAAAAATCTGGCTCGACGACTCGGTCACTGTACACTCAACGCATTTGTAAATATACAGGTAATTGTAGAGTAACGGGTATTGCTTTTTTCGACTGCAATTTGAAAAGTCGTCGTCATTGTTTCAGAAAACACTTTTTCCAATTCAACGAAAAGATTCCTAGAACGCGCGGTCTCATTGATAATAATTCCGCTGTGTGAAGACTGATAGACCCGGTAACATGCGACGAAAACGGTGTTTTACACGATAACAGTTTAAAACGTATCCGATTAAAATAGTATTGCGAGATTCGTGTGCTACGAATAGAATTTCGTACAACTCGAGGTCGTCATTTAGAGAATCGATTCAAGGTTTTTACTTCTAAAAAATTCTATCGGGGAAGAAAAAAGAAAAAACAATAGTACTTATCGAGGGTGCACCGATTTTTGTTGAAACGCGGCGATGTAAGTCCTGTGTCACGGGCCACGCTGTTACAAGAGAAGCATTGTAAATAATTCCACGCGAACGAAATGGGCGCATCGACGAGGTTTTTTTTATCGGCGGGGCAATGTGAAAGGCGACGTCTGACGTCGTGGCATTGAATCGCGAGCCGCGACCACTGTATACGATACCGCGTAGGTAAAGTAGGTACCTGTTTAATAGACTAAAAGGATTACAAAGTAATGGTAGCAGAGAACTAATTAATTACTATTTATTGATACGGTACTGTAACGATATACGAGCAACGCCATGGCATACGGACGATTCGACCACCTCCGATGGTCTGATTGCCTGTAACCGTGACGAGGAAAATAGAGTAAAAGGATGACAATATTATTAAGAGCTGCCACGTTGTCGTCCCCAGATGTATGTACTTGTGATCGCTCCAGTGTGTAGAACTCTTATGCTTTGTTTTCAATAAAATCTCGAAAAACGATGAACATCACATTTTGTAGATATCTATTCCACATTTGTAGTAGACTTCTCTGTATCATTATCTGTATTTATAGATATCGATACTTACGGATACCTATATTCACAGATTCATCCGTACAAGTAGTTCGTACCAATGCGATTTTATGAATAGAGCTTAAGATATCGTAGTACTGGAATTATGTACGTCATCTTCTTTTTGGCTACATCGACTGCACACTCGAGCCATCAGTGTTACGTGGACACATTGCTCCGACCGAACCGGTGGAACATTCATGTACATGTTATATTGTACAAGAACATATTACACACGTACACATACAACAACCGCGCACGGACGCACGTACACACATACGCAGCAGTACACGCCCAACACACAAAAAAGACCGGGTACAACGCATTCGTTTGAAGCGGGTACGCGCGATGCGGAAGAAAAAAAGAGAAACACATTTAGATAGGGGTGTGCCTACAGGCCGAAAAATATGTAGGCAACGCCACTTTACCGAAGTATAAGTGGAAAAGATGATATAAATAAAATAAATCTATATATATATATATATATATAAATTATATATATTTAAATATAAATATGAAATATAAATATAAATATAAATATAATAGTATTACGAATTACGATAAACGTATATAATTATTTTGTAGTGTCCTGCATTATGTAAACTAAATGTACACATGAGAGAAAAAAGAAATGTATGTCAGCGAACGATGTTGATTATAATGATAATGATGATGATAACGACGATGACGACGATGACGACGATGACGGCGATAATGATGGCGATGATGGTGACGACGATTACGATAATAACGATACGATTGCAATGACGAACGATATGCACGCGAATGAACTATGTATTATGAGTAATGACAGCGACGACGACGATGGGAAACGATAATAGTATTATACGCTATCATGTCGACAAGTCTAAACCGTATTGTATTATATTATATAAGAGTCTGTCCATATTAATAATAATTATATTAATTATAATAGCTGTGTTTGAAATCGAGAAATAAATTGTGGTTGAATATGAAAATCAAACAGAGTGTGAAGCTCGGTTTGGGGGAAACACGGATCATCCGGGATGTATGGTTTCCTCTCCTTCAACTTTCGTTTCTATGTCCGACCGAACTTTATCGATCGAATATACGTGTTTGAAAGCAGTCACGTGGACTGTTGGTTGGGATCGTTCGGCCCCGCTCCGCGAGATTCATCGTACCTTCGTGTGTATCGTCCTTTCTCTCTTTTCCATTAATTAACCGATTGATAGAACTTCATCGATTGTTTTATTTTAATGTCAGCAGCAAGTATATAATTACGCTACTGGTTTTAAAGTTCGAGACCATCCTCATGATCATTGTATCTTGGAATATAGCAGACAAATAGCTATAATTACCATCTGTCATTTTACAACGCCTTAATAATCATCATGAGACGTCATTAAATTCATCAGCCATATATCTCGTAACTTAAACGGTACACCAAATCACGATAAGATATAGAGATGAATTCGACGATCGTATTAACTAATGTCCCTCGTTGAGATTAAATTGAAATTAGAACGATCGGATAATCATCGCCGGAGGGTGGTCTCGAATTCCGATGATTGATAACTGTACGTCGTTCTAATTCGTGGCATGTGACGTATTTGGGAAGGTGGTGCCGGAACGATGTTCGAATTCGGGTCGATCGGCTGGACGTCTTTCACGGTCGAACGAAAATATCGGCGGTTCGCCGCTACGCCACTGGGACCCTTCGAAAAGGTTGCCCGGTAACCCGAAGGTTGCATTTATACGAATTGTGGCGGAAGGAACCATTGTATAATCCAAGATGGCCTCCACCTCGGAGAGGATTATTATTGGCTAATACGAGGCAAGAGGCTCCGCCTTGGCTCACGGCTCGTGACGGGATGATTTATTGGGATTTCTGTCTGTTCGCCCCTGCGCTGCAACGAACATACCGTGTGCCTAGCTTCTAGGAGGCCGGTACGCCTGGAACACCGCGATATTGGATTTCGACATTTCGCCCAACTGCAGTTGTAACAGCCCGCGGATTTCTTCTATACGTCGTAGAGATGTCTCCATTCTCGCTTTGTCCACGTGGAATTCCATGTGTCTTTGCCTGACCTAATTTCCCCTTCCTATTTCAGCGCTGCTTTACTCCATCGCTCTTTCGTTCGATCCGCTAATGAAATTTTCGAGCAAGATTGCCTTGTTCCGTTTCTGGAATTCCAGCTTTGTTGATATTTAATATAGGGTGACGAAATAATTTCATCCAACTGCTAGACGCCAAAATATGTATATACGTAAGTGGAAAGTCGAAGGCTCGATGCAGTCGTTCTTGAGTTATGAGTGCAATCGAGAAGTGGGTGAAGATCAAACAAGCGTGTCGACTCGAACGTCTGTCAGGTCAATTGACGGTTTGTCTCCCTTCGTTATTTATGGTCAAGGACGTTCTGCTAGTAGAATTGCTCGTATCAACTCGCTGCTAGGTCATTAGACTATCCAGATCTGCTTGAGGAGCTGACATCCACTGAACATAAGAAATCTATTTTAAAGAACAGTACCTAACGGTAAGTATTCATTCATCTAATTAACTCTGTCAAACGAACAAACAAAAGAAATAAACAGGATCTTAAAAATATATTTAAATTACATTGAAAACACACATTCGATACGTTTAAAATATCAACAATGAATTGTCAAAGTAAATTAAACTGAATAATTCCAACTTTCGACGATTGACAACACTGTCTCGCCAACGATTAGAACGTCTGAAGATTATGAAGGACGTGAAACAGAATCGTCATCGAGTGAGTATTAAAGAGCGTCCGTAACATAAGAGGAGGAAATGCACGTGCTGACCTTTGCCAATTCCGTTGTTGCAGGTGCATCCAGGTTGCAACGTAGAAAGGTGGAGGCGAAGAAGAAGGAAGATGGAGAAGGAAAGAAAGGAAAGAGATAGACAGATAGACGGACGAAGAAGGGGAGAAGCGTGAGGCGGTCGAGTGAAGAGCCGGCAAGATAGAGGGGCTCGGCGGGAGGATGGCGGTCAGAATTTATGGCCGCTTTATCACTTTACCGGCCTTGCCGCGTCTCCTTTAGCCGCGAGGAGGGCAGGATCTCACGATGAACTTTGGCACTCGACTCCGCCGCACTCGACGAACGGTGAGCCCCTCTAACTTTCTTGTTTACTCGCGTTTCGCCGAAGAGAGATTACGCGTACACCTGTTTCCTCTTTCGCCCTTTCCCGGTATCCTACAACCGAATCAGACACCGTTTGGGAATGGAAATTGCCTGGTGATGATTACACTGAGTTTTAAACACAGTCATCGAGGGTTCACGAACTGTGAAGGATCGTTTCATAAATTTGGTAAATTAATGAATATCTTAATTACTCTGTAATTCCTATTTGGCAAATATTTATTATTATCCGTGCTATTAGGATGTACTTAGGTTTATTGATTTCTTTTGTCAGCAGAGTTTACTCTTTAATCTATTATTTCAGATTCTATTTTTATTTATCTTACCCTCGTTGGAGAATATTTCCGTCGACGTATAAAACATTCAGACATGCCCACGAGGATTACAATTACCGCTATCAAGGAAAAATCTGCAACAAGCGGGTTCGGCCCACAGATCGGGGCGTTCCACGTGGTGTCACCCCTGGCGCAGGAAGAAAACCGCGCGCGGCAGGCGTCGCGAAATTTACGCGAGACCGTCCAAGCGTCGTGACGCGCGTACGACTGCATAACGCATAAAGTAACCCCCATTAACAGACCATAAATTCAATCCCTGCGGCACCGTTGTTATGTATGAGCGTCGTTAGTGTTAATAGAGTGTTAATTGCTCCTATACCGCTCTCGATTCTGTTCAGGACGTAGGTGACGGAGCCGCTGATGGTGGTAGAAGGCGAGACGGACGAGCGGCGAGAAAGAGAGACGAGGAGAGAGAATACCATGGAGAGAGACCGTAGAGGATTCTCGGTTGCGTGTTGTCCAGCTACTACTAGCGCCGTGCTTCTGCTGTTTTGCATAGGGAATGCATCAATTTTCGGCGCTTCTCGTTCACAGATCCCTCTCTTCCTTTTACTCTCTTTCACTCTTTGCCACCCTTCTTGCCCCTGTCTTCGTACTCTCTGCCCCTAGCCGAGCGCAGCCTAACTTCCGACACGCACAACTTCCACCGTGACCCCCACTAGCATAGTGTTTCCCGTAACTGTAATTCGCATCGAAGATAATTGATATCCTTGTTGGTCGCTTCCCCCGATCAGCGTACGTGATCGCCACTTTCGTGACGTTTGTAGTAACGATGATCGTTTGCGATTTTCCTCTTGCCCTCCGACGGGACTTTGTCGCGGATTTACGGTTGCTTATATCGATTCCGGTAATTTCGATCTTCGTGCAGGATATAGCGCTTGACCATGTATAAATGAAGTTTTCAGTACACGTGTCTGTATAGCGGATAAGTGGAATGTAAAGTTGTTCGTTAGATTTCATTATTCTTTGGCCTCGCATAGTAAACAGATAGATTTTGATAGATAGATTAGATTTAATTATATAACTGCGATTATAGAAGCCTTTCTATAGTTTCATAGTTTTAGTTCTATCTTCTTCTTGAATATTGTACTTTAAAATTGATGATAGTTCAGTTAATGGCTCTTGAAGAAGAGGAATTTCTATATTTACAAGATTAGTAGAAATTTAGTAATCCAATTATTTGAATAGAAAATACATTCGTTATCTATATGCGTATAGATCCTGCTGAATAAGCCCATTGACAATTCGTCCTTAACTTTCTCACCTTAATTGTCTGATCAAGTTATACCAATAGTTAAGCTGTACCTACTAATTACGTTCATCTTTAAGTTTTGCAAAACGGATTCTTGTTATTCCTGTTACAACAAATGTTCCCGATTGCAATAATATTTTTAAGCAAGTTTAGAAGGAAACGGGAGTGTCGTTAAAGTAAAAGGTGTTCTTTGCGGAATGAGATAAGCGTGTGTGATAGGTGGAAATATTCAAAGTCGAAGGCTGAGTGCGAGGAAAACGGTGGCACTTGCCTCGGATCATTCGGCACCGGTGTGGAGGAGCTAGAATACATAACGTAGAACGGGACATAAATCAATAATATCGCCGCTCCCTCTCCTTCCTTTCCTACCCCGGGACACGGCGGTGCTCCCCCGAGCAGCGTCTCTCCTCTGCAAACCGCCGACCGACGCCGGCGTCTCTCTCGCAATCAATGTTCGCGTCTAAAGCGTCACAAACAATATATGACCTCCGGCGTTCGACGATTAATACGTCCTGTCGCATGCGTGCAAAAGTATTTCCACGACTTAATTAACGAATCAATCGACGCGCGCGTCCACCAGACTGGTGCGCGCCGCGAGGATTATATTTCGACGATCGAGCGACGAGCACAAAGCTTCCGCTTCTTTTATGTTTGTTCGATCAGCTTTCATTTTCTACACGATCCTTTCTTTTTAATGCAGTATCCTTTGTTGATTAGTAAAAGGCGATCTTAATTGGATCTTTTAGTCCTTCATCTTATTTTCAAGTAATTCTACATTTAATAATACTTAATAAAATCGCTATGATATTTAGTAAAGCTACTTAAACTTTCATGTGATAGTTATAAACATTCGAAGGTATTTGAATTCTTCAAGAAATTAATTCCTATATGTAGAAGTAGCTAGAGCATCGGATCCTAACTGTTTTGTAGAATCAACCCTGTTCGACCAACTTTTCTCGTGATAGCGATCAATCTACTGTTTCCTTGGCGTTGTCAGCCAAGACTGAGACTGCGGGAAAGCAACTTTCACCGTGTTACAGGGCCGTCTATTAGCGCGTTAAAGCGAAGTTAGTCAGGGTCGACGGGGGTAGCAGGTTCCCAGCTGGTTCCGCGGAGTTTCGTGCTGTACGTGTCGTCGATACGGAAAGGCTAAATGCAAAACCTTGTAAGGGGAGATGGTCTCGAGTTGCGACAGGCCAACAAAACATTCTCGCAATTAGCCTGTATATCCCGATGACGCTGGTGTGCAGTATCCCCATGGGGGCAGAGAGTGTCCACGGATGGTCAGGTTAGAAATTTCGTTTCGTCCAGCTTTCATCCCCTTTCTCTCCTTCTCGTCAACATTTGATATGTACTACCAGGCTGCTGGCTACCCTCGAATAAAAAGAAAAGAACGTTAAATAATAAAAACTTGCCGGATTTATGCTCTGGAGAATTGGCCGTGTAGATTGAGAGGCGCGTGCTAGTTGCAGAGAGGGACTGGAAATTCGTCGGACGAAATTGAAAAGTGGCCGGGAGATATGGCCCCGGACGAATATCGGTAGGCAGATGGATGAGGAGCGGCCTCGAACAGGGGATTGAAACGGGCAAACGGACGTGAAAAAATACCCGGTGAAGCCCGATCGACTGAAAAGTGCTTGTACCAGCTACGCTTTTTCTTTTTCTCCTCCTGCTCCCTTCTTTTTTCTCATTCGGTATTCTTCCATTTTCGCACCGTTTTCCCCCTTTGTTTTCGTTTTTCAAGGAAAAATTATGTGGATAAATCGTGCTACGTATGTGGTTCAAACTGTTCGCGTGACTTTGCTTTCTCTTTTAAATGCGCAACGAGGGTAGATCTGCTGCAGGACGATCCCATGATGATGATTAAATTTCAAATTAGAAATTGCTCTTCAGTTGTTAGATTTCATAAGAAATCTTCAAATGTATAACAAATGTTTCAACTGTTCCAGGCGATGCAGTGTACAATTTTAAATTATAATGAAAATTATTGTTGATATCAATGGATCAACATTGTAATACGATATAGAGGAACGATTAAGTACGAGAATCAGAGGCAAGATGTATGTATGTTTAAAAGCACGAAGTTGATGAATCTGGAATGGAAATTCATGAAGGGTGTGGTTCCCGTGGAAGAATATAACTTGGCTTTCATCAAATACCGATCATTACATTTAAGACACGTATACAGGATTTGACAAATGGATTCATTTCGACGTAATCTCCAATCTTTATTGCATTTTTCGTGAAATTTTATTATACGTATCACCCCATATATAACATTGTCATCTTATCATCGCGCTTAGGTTACCGATTAAGACGTTCAGTCTTTTCTAGGATGAAAATTATTTATTAAGCTACTCTGTAGGTAGACCATTGCCAAGACAATTTATAATTTTCCGAAATTCTTTCAAAGAATTGCTACATGCCACGCCACTTAAACCGTCATGTACCACATCATGGATTGGTGACTAAACTGAAAAAGCAAGGATAGCCCGCAGCAAGTGGGAAGTTGGCCAAAATGAGGGAAGCCGGTGAAGTTTGTAACGAAGTGGTCGCGAGACCATTTCAAAACTGGCGCCGTTTTCGAGGTGGCTGGCAGCCATTAGGTTGCCCCGTGACATTCGAGGGAGAGGATGATGGTTCCATCGAGTAGGTAGTGCCTAGACGGGGCTCCACCCAGCACTTAGTTCACGTCGTGACTGTGGCCCGGGGCACGGCCGTTTCCAGGGTACAGTCACGCCCCTGCCGTGCCGGCACTGTACTCCGATTCGCTGGCCCATATCTCATCTGGTCCATCGCATTAGCCTAATCTGCCAACTACGAGAGAATAGAGGGACGAACAAGCAAGAGAGCGAGAAAGCCGGAGAAAGCAAGAGCAAGAGGAAGAGATGGAAAGGGAGTAGAAAAAAAGGAACGGAAAAACAACAAAAACGCGGCCATCGATGCATGCCCCCGCCGCCACGAGAGATCGCGTGGTGAGGTGCTGCCACCTTCGCGGCCGAACCGTCAACGCGACCGATCGATTTTTTTACAATGCCTCACCGGAACGTTTCCCGTGCCTTCGGTTTCATCCCTTATCTCGCGAGGATGTTCCTCGATTCGCGACATCGAACCCCCCTTTTTGGCGATTCCATGACACCAGACTGGACGATTTTCCGCCGATCGAAACGGCACCTTCCACCGAGATACTGCAAGTAGCGCGCAGGGCGGACATGTTGCATCGGTTGAGGTAACACTTGCTTTAAATTTCCTAACAATCAGATACTTTCAAGCTTTTGGATAACCTATATCTCTTACTATATCTCGAGTAATGTAATTTTCATGGAACACATGTTTCTACTTGATCTTTGAATATTTCGGATCGGTCTATTCGCAACAGAGCTTAGTATTATATACAAGTCTGAGTAACGTCTTCATAATGACTTTTTTCGTGGTTCAGTGCATTAGTTGCATATCTGGGACAAGTAATACGTGCAATTATGAGCTGAGAAAACTCACTTATGAGAGAAACAATTATGAGCTGTGAAATATCGTTCCTTGTATTATTCATGTAAAAATATTTCCAATGCTTTTCTGATTATTCTAAACAATATACTTTTATTCAATTATGGCAAGTTACGAATAAGAGAAGAGTTCAGAATTTCA
Organism: Bombus haemorrhoidalis; assembly: GCA_014825975.1. Taxonomy (NCBI): domain Eukaryota; kingdom Metazoa; phylum Arthropoda; class Insecta; order Hymenoptera; family Apidae; genus Bombus; species Bombus haemorrhoidalis. Next base: position 1,246,439 of record CM026178.1, read on the forward strand.
TATAGAGAACTGAAGAATTCCATAATTACAGTAAACCCGATCAAAATCAAAATCAAAAGATTCCTCGATCGCGGCCATGTTTTCAAATTCCGTGGCCTTCCACGGTACACAATCCTCCAATAATCACAATAATCGCCAAACATGAATTCTCCGTAGTCCTAAAAGCGTCGTCCATATTCTTCGTCGCTCGATCTTGAAACGATCTTCTTCTTCGAAACGCGTTACAAGATATTATTGTCGGTGGCGACACGACCAGTTCGTTGTGTGGTCCACGCTTTAAAAAATAGTTTGATCGTGTTGCAGCAATCGCCGGAGCAAAAGTTTTTGCGAATTATCTTAGAAACACGACGTCGGTGCGACCAAGCAGTCAGTTTGCGTCTCACGACGGACGAGGAAGCAGCCTGTCGTCAGGCGGTTCGACTTTCTGTTCTGTTCGAGTCATTGTCGGCGTGATCGGTGAGTACTTTCTGCATGCCATGCAATTTCCCTGTCTTTGTTCTCTTTAAGTTCTTCGACTCGGCCCGATTCCGACCTGGAAGCCGATTTGTGGACGAAGCGACGGGAAAGTGAATTCGATGGGCTTACTGTATCTTATCGGATTAGTACGCTGACTTAGATTTACATAACTTTTGAATTAAATAACAACTTTGGTATTTTGCACGAGTTAAAGTAGACAAGAGTAAAAAAATGATTATCAAAAATTATTATCTGTATATATTCTTACGTTCTATTTAATTGTCGACGAGAAGCTAGCGTTAACTGACATTTAATACAACTGGCGATAAGCTTCACTTTCGGCTAACCTGTTATGTGCGGGAATACTGGCTCGGGAGAGGATTGAGGTTATGAACAATATGTAACGATTTATTCAAATATTACTCGATTTCTGACTGACGGATAGAAAATTCTTCGATTGACAAATGATAATTCTTCGATAGACAAAATGATAACGGCAATGAATCGATAATTTTTGGTATAAAATTATTTATTTGGTATAAAGAAGTACGAAGGACCGGGGTCTGATACAAATGTTCATTTCATGATACAATCTCTCTCATATTTTATTCTATGGAAAGTAGGTTGTTATATAAAAAAGTTTCTATGTCTTTATTTTATAATATTATTCCATAGAAAACAACTGTGTCTATCATGAAATCTTTATAATTTTTTTTTTTTATTATTTAATCTGTACTTTGCAATTTGTGCAGCCGAACATTTGCAAATGTACCTACCATTTAATGGCAAATTTCTTACCTTTCTAAGACACTACGTGATTTCTTGTACTTTGGATAGAAGTTTTATGGCGACGTAAAGCAAATACTTAAATCAGCATAAGTACAATACGTTTACAACCTGGTCTTGTGCGTTTGTAACATGTTTACAGGCAAAAGTGGCCAAGTTTTCAATAGCCCAACGTAAATTCTCATTTTCTCGTCCAGCACATTCGAAACTCGTGTTCACAAAGACGTTACGTGGTGGTGGCCAGGTCGGCAAGAAAAAAGCCAGATGTTGGGAATGTCGTAGGTCGAATATTGCGACGAATTTTCCGTGCCCATAAATTGCTCCAATTTCGAAGGAAAGCACATCGCGACACGTGTGTACTGGAACAATGCTGGTTTTCTTTGGCCCGGAAACAGACCTGCGAACGTTCAGCCATTTTGCTAGCATCGTACAATCGTTCTCGAAAGGTTCGTGAAATCCGTTTCGCGTAACGGTGAAACGAAAGAAAGACGGGAAAACGTGAGAATAAATGACCGAATCGGATTGTTAAGTACTTATCTACCTATTCAAGTGTTTGTCAAGTCGAATGTTCTCTGTGTATTCTCAAAGTAAAGATGCATCGAAATATGCAAAAATAAGATCTTTCTGTACAATATTAACCTTTTAACGGGCCAGTTAATCTGCTAATTTCTTACATACGATAATTCCTTTTTTTAACGATCGATATATGTACATTCTTTTATTCAAGCTTCGTTCTATTTATCTTGAAATAAATTATTAAACTGTAACTTAGTGAAAATTAATTTGCTTAATATCGACTTTCAACTTCTCGCTAACAGATAGCTCAGCCGACAGGACAAGAATTTAGCTATTCGTAGGAACATTAGGTCGTCCGAAAAGTTTTTTTCCTTTTACAGGGAAATAACGGACATGCAATGTTTTTTCTTTCGTATTAGTTTATTCAACTATGCAGGAACATAGTAATAGAAATAGGACGAAATGGTCACATGTAATTCGATAAAATAATATAAAACAGTAATTGTTCGTCTGTTATCGCCTCGCGAAACGAAAGAAACTTTTCGGACGACCTAATGTATAGGAATAAGCGAATATCCAGTTTCAAACATAGAAAATCAAAAATGAACTTGTATTATTCCACTTACATACAGCGGAATAATTATATTGCAACGTGCGCTTACAACGAACATTCCTAAATGAGCGAAACTGTTGCAACACTATAACGAATATATGTGTGACGTATGTGTGACATACGAAACGAACACGCAGCACGTACAATGTACACATCTAAGATTTTTATGATAAATATTGAAATACCTTCGTCGTTGTATGCATTAGGTTGTCCGAAAAGTACCTTTCTTTCGCGAACGTGTTTCTCGCAACAGCGCACCTTCGTACACACAATGTTTTTTCTTTTATATTAATTTATCGAATTATGCAGCAACATAGTAACGAGATGGATCACACGTAATTCGATAAAATAATATAAAAGAGAAACTGTTCGTCTGTTATCGCCTTAAACGAAAGAAACTTTTCGGACGACCTAATGTCTTTACTTTTAGTGTTCGACGAATTTCAAAGGAATGTCGTATAATAAAACACCAGGTATGTTTTGTAAAAAATCGTGTATTTTATATATGGTTGTAGTTAGCGATAGTTAGCGCAGGCGATTTCATTTCTAGCGCGAATACACCAGGCGAGAATTGGGTGGCGCGAAGTTTCGAGATCGGTTGGCTCGTTCTCGTGCAAATTGAATATCTAGAGGAAAATTGAAGCGACGATAGATGATGGGGAGCGAGATGCTTAAAGCGTTCGCTTAAATTAATTCGCCTGGTTGTTAAAGCCTAAAGCGTGGCATTAGTTATTAGGCTGGTGTTAATTATTAGATGAAATGAAGTAAATAGTGTATTGTGTGAAAATGAGCCTCGCTCGGTTCGTTATGGTTCCATCAAGTATGCGTGTAATTTATTACGCGTGACTTGTACGCGACGCATAAATTTTCATGCAGATGTATGGCTTTTTCTTGTTCCTTTAATTATATAATCAATGACTATTACAGTTTTCTCAATTTACCTCGGTGTTACGTGCAGTTGTAGTTGCGTAATTCAACAAATTCGAACTATCCTAATGATAATTTCAGTTTCATATATTTCTATTTTGAAGGAAACGGTACAGTTTTCACGTATTTGAGACTTGATTTTTATGCTAATTTCTTGTGCACGTGATTCACTGGCATGAGAGAAATTAATGCGTGGAGGTCGGCTTTGAAAATCACCGAAACGTTATAAAAACGAAATTATAATACAATCATGATACACACTTAATAACTTTCAGTAGTCAATGTCGGTACTTATTAACCATTTTATTTATTAACTCGTTGCGTCATTACCCATTGACCTTTAGATCACATACGATTACAACAGCCGTCTATATTCTGCGAAATTATATATTACGTGTTGTCGTTTCTAGGCTATAATTTACATTACTATTAATTACAACTTGCTATTAAAGACTTATCTAGTTACATCTAGATCACTATAATAAGCCAAACCCAGTGCTGTCGATCGCAATCATCTTATCTTTTCCGCGTTGAAACGTTCTTGAAATTGCCACAGCAATGTTTCAATTATAGTATCATTAAAAAATACACAATGTACGTTTAATAAACAGATTGGACAAGACTCGATTATCAACCTTTGCCTGTTCTATTTTCCGTTTTTCTAACATTATATTGCAAATGATAATTAGCTCAGCCAGACAAATATCTTTAATTTTAAATCCACCTTTGCCAAACATTCTAATAAGAACATTATATCTACTTCTTATTATAATACGTCTTAAAACGTGTGTTTTGTAATTATTTGCTATTGTAAACGACAATTAGCTCTGTCAAATATCTTTAATTTTAAATCTACCTTTGCCAAACCTTCTAATAGAAACAAAATTGTTTCCTATTGTAAAGGATAATTAATTTTCTGTCGTCTAAATATCTTCACTTTCCCAAATATTCTCATAGAGACAAAATTGTTCCCTATTGCAAAGGATAATTAATTCTCTGTCGTCTAAATATCTTCACTTTCCCAAATATTCTAATAGAAATTTAATTGTTCCCTATTGCAAAGGATAATTAATTTTCTGTCGTCTAAATATCTTCACTTTTCCAAATATTCTGATAGAAATTTAATTGTTCCCTATTGCAAAGGTTAATTAATTTTCTATCGTCTAAATATCTTCACTTTCCCAAATATTCTAATAGAAACAAAATTGTTCCCTATTGCAAAGGTTAATTAATTTTCTATCGTCTAAATATCTTCACTTTCCCAAATATTCTAATAGAAACAAAATTGTTTGCTATTGCAAAGGTTAATTAATTTTCTGTCGTCTAAATATCTTCACTTTCCCAAATATTCTAATAGAAATTTAATTGTTCCCTATTACAA
>CM026178.1:1254702-1303936 GCA_014825975.1 Bombus haemorrhoidalis
TTGCGACGCGAAACGCAGAAGAAAGAAGGGCAAGCGTAGGTGGCATGAAAATTTTGCAGGGAGTGTTATAAAAAAAACAGCTAGGATCGAAAATTGCTAAGAATCGGACCAAAAAGGTGACCACCTGTCGTCCAGACGAGCCACATTTATGTTCGAAGTGTTTGACACAGCGCACCGTTACACGCAACGATTCTTCTCACTTTTTTTTATCCACGTTCCAATAAAAATGTTTAACCGTTCAATGGGGCGCTTTTTATTTCAAAGTATCTTCTATCTATCGGTTACATTGAAAATGCGCCAACTGTGAATTTTCATTCAATTTTTACATTCGTAAGAAGCTGAAGAGCTCCGGTCACCGATGACCATCGTGGCGTCGCAGGAGAAACCGTGGTGGGTCGTATATGGCCCACGTGGCAGTCAAAGCGTTATACTAAACTGTTAAAGTATGTATCGATAGAAGAATCGTACAGGATGTATAACTTTCCTGTCCAAATTCTAATTACTATGTTACAAAGACGTAAATGTTATTTCAGCTTGGATGCAAGCAGAAATTTTTCTTCGCCAAAACTGGACGAGAATTTGTCTCGTGGCAGAATTTCGGTAATTGCCGTCGGTCCTATTCCGTTGCTTGTCGTGATTTCTATCGTTGATTCGTTTATTCCGCGGAGAACCGATTCCATTCACTCGGCTAATGATCCTGGCCTCTTCGGAAGTAGCACCTGTTTCAACAATGACTCTGTTGTCGCGCATAACGGAGAGCAAGATTAATGATGCCTTAATGACTGCATAAATGGTTTTGAGCGGCCGTCAAAGTATAACTCAATTCTGGCATAGAAAATATTCCACGTGTGAAATGTAATTACTTAATTATACGTAAACTGCTTTCAGATATACATATTCGTTATTTCATGTATTTTTTCTTTAAAACGCTAGTTAGTCTTCCTCTGAACAGGGTTTCCAGCATTTAGATTTTGTTAACTGTACTTAATACGGTTGCTTAACACATTGTTAACTCGTGACGCTTTTCTTTCACATCAGCGTCGCTTAAGTTTAAAGTGATCCACGACATTTCCATTTTCCCGATAAACTGCACCTTGTTCAATGCGTAGAAAATGTACCTGCCGGGAAATAAAACAAGATACAACAAATTTCTACTGCGAGTAGCTAGAGAATGGAAAACTGTGCGCCTGACACTTTTCGAATTTCTGAAACAGCTTCTTCAGGCTTCTTGGACCACTGAGACACCACGTGTTAGAAAAAATGGTCACTGGCAGAGAAACAAACCCGACTGGAGCGTGTAGAGTCCGCTGCTCGAAAGGAAAACGCAGCGAAACTAGATATATTCGCAAAAGCTGTTGCGTGCCATTACAACACGTAGGTGGTTGTTACGCTGTTGGTCATGAAAGTTGATTGATAAATCAAATTTATCAGAGTTTATTTATATCCTTTACTTGCGCATCCAATTACGAAAGAATAGCCGGTGACACGAGAGAAATTCTCAGTAAAATTGTCGGTCGACAATGTGTTAAGAGGTTTCTAAAAAAAGGGCCCATGCGGCTATGCTTAGCTGGAACTTCGTCGTTGTCATTTCGACGCTGAAGAAGATCGAAGTTACATTATTTTCTTCGTAGTATATTCTTCTTTCCCTCCATTCAATTAAGAATATCTAGCAACCTATAGAACGTTTCACAAAAAGGCAACTAAAGAGAAAGCACTGGACCGATCTCGCTAAAGAAATAAAATGGACAAACTGGAAGATGGTACCCTGCTGGGGGTAGCCATCCACGTGTTATTTATCAATTAAGAAAAACGAAAAAAAGCTGGGCAAATTGTAGAGTACAAATTAAGAGAAACCTATAGAATATACTTTAGGTATAGCTTGAAATATTTCAATATTTTTTGAAAAAGGAGAAAAGCTAGATAGAAGGTTAGAACTAAGGAAAGCGTTATATCTAAAAGAGAATTTAAAAGCGTTGCTTGAGAAGAATCCACGAGTTTGTGAAAGATGTGACCAGCGTATTAGTCAAATAGTTGACATTTTTATTTATTGTGCAAAGAGAAGGCAATTGTCCAGGTGCCGTTATAATCGCCAAACGTAACCAACGTTTAAAAAGGCAGAACCACTTCGAATATAATTTACTTAAATCGCTATTCTGCCTTCTGGATCCCTTGGCCAGAAAGCTTCTCAATTCAAACCGCAATATTATGCCGGGATAATCATAAAAATGATAAAACCGCGAAATTTTTCAAGCAAGGCAACCGCGATTCCATCGTATCGACGGCAGAATGTCGAAGGCATACGAAATTATAGCGAGGGTTTAACATCGCCAGCCTCGTGAGTTACAGTTGAGGCCGGGGAAAATCGAAAAGCCAGATAAGGAAGTTACAGGATCTTGGTGGAATCGTTGTGGCGGTCAGTTGCACGCTGAGTTCCGTGGCGACTTCGGGCGTAATAGCTGGAAAAGAGAAACGATGCGCGTTAGCCCGTAATTAGCGAACCACCGATAATCACGCGCTGCACGCGCAATTATCTTCGGAAATTTTAGAAAGCTCGTTAGTCCGTCCTCCCAATTACTACGAATACCCTTTTAATTACATAATCGGCTTCGTAGTTAATATTTAATCGCGCTAGCGTACGGCTCGTTCATCGACAAAATTCGGTACACCAAATTTATGATCGGATTAAAAAGAATATTTTCTGGGAGGATGTTGTGTTCCGGCAGACAACGGCCGAATCCTCCACTCATCGTCTTCCATTTCTTATTCCTCGTTTTTTCTTCTCCGTCCACCTTCTCCTCGTGCGCTCATCTTCTTCTTCTTCTTCTTTTTCTTCTTCTCTCTCTTCCGCGTACATTAATCACCCTTTGGCGAGATCTCGCACAACTGGCATTCACTTTGACGACTGCTTGCTTTCCTCTCGTTTCGTCGCTTTTAAGTTTCATGTCAAAGGGTGCACGGCCTCTCTTTGCTGGTCGTTTTCTAAAAGACGAACACGATTAGTCGTTCTATTGCAAACACTCTTTACTATCCCTCAACATTTCGGTATAATTTTCTTGTCAACCGTGATTTATGCGCTCCGATTACCGATAGGTACATTATGATTTTCTGCATTTGTAGACGCGGAAAATTATGATCGGCCGCTAATAGCTTTGATTCATTCGTTTATTTACATCTACATTTAATTCTCTTCCTAAGATACAGATCGTTTATCTTAGATTCAGATCGTTGGAAGTAAGATAACGCGATGCGCGTCACAGGTAACATTTATCAGAGTTCGAAGTAAAGGAACAAAGGAAGAAGAAACTTCTATACACCTGTTACGACTCGATACGATCAGCCATCAATTTTCGGCAACCGGCCCCGATACCAATAGGGTCGATAATGAATTTTTATCTCGTCGCAAGATCCATCGTTCTTTTCTACTATGCCGTGTCACATGGCTCGTGTATTTCCTTCACGCTCTTAATTCCATTGCTTTAATTTCATCCGGATTATGGTTTTGACGTTTGTTGGCCGTTGCGTGGGCAGAAACAGCGGCAGCCTGAATCCCGTTGTTTGTCGTTCCGTTGCAGCGTTCCCTGGAACCGTAACAACCATCGAGAATTGTCTTACACACGTGGCCCTTGTTAAACGCTCTCGACAGTTACAAGCTCTCCTCTATGCTGCGTAGCCGTAATTGAGGAGGATTTCGGGAACTCGTGAGAGGGTTCGCTGGCAGAAATCGTCGTCGAATTCGGACGTTGCTCTGCAAAAGAAAATATCACGTTACACGACCGTTCTATCTTCGCTATGTATTCGTTAATTAGCTTGGAATCGGTTGTCTGGAAATTAGACCGAGTAACTTTCTATTTGCCAGTTGTTATACAACATTTTTTCACCACGAATCGTTCAGCGATTTGTCAGCAACACACCGTGATACAGCGCCTTATGGAAAATGAGAAAAAGATTTCAGTGCGCGTAAGTGGATCTAGTTGTACTTAATGGTGGTACGAGTTTCCTCCGCGCAAGAAATACAGGGAAGAAATAGGGGAGCCGTACGGGGCAGCAGAATGATCGGTATGGTGTCCGCATCAATATGGAACGATAACACGGAGGCTCGTGCTGAGGCGATATTTATGTCTGACATTTTGTCGGCCCCTGCAACTTCCACCACGTCCAATAATTATTACAATACACGAGAAGGATATTGGTTCTTTTGCTTGGGTTCCATGAAAAATAAACTTGTTACTAGATCGTGGATATTTGTACGTATATGAGCTAAATGTGCAAAAATATACAGAATACAGATAATACGCAAAGGTAAGGAAATATTCAAAGCCAGATTTTGCGTATATGCGAGTTACTAATTACTTGAATAATAAATATTGTCATTAAAATTGAAAGGTTTTAGCGCATTAAATCTACTCCATAGAATCATTCTATCTGTCATTGATAATTGTTGATTCTTTGTACTTCTACGTCGAGTGTGATATCAGGTCTCAGCAGCTTCTTCGTCGAGTCCCAGCTTTTTTACGAAACGTGCATTTTCAAAATTGTTTCAATATATATCATGCACTTAAAAATTAGCAAATACAACGATAGAGGACTAAAACTATTTATTTTGTATTTAAATGAATTTCTCTTTTCCTTTATTTATTTAAATTCTCTTATTTTTTAATTAAAGTAAATTTCAAAGAAGACAGTCGAAAGCGTTGGCAGCTGCTGCAAGCGAAATTGAAAGAAAATTCGCGGTGCAAAGGGTTAGCCGATGTTCTAATGCTGAAGAGTCTACCCTGTTAAACAATCTCAATTTTCCACTGTATTTTATCAACCCTGGAATATTAGTCATTCTACAGAAAATATCAGGCTTTAATGAGGAAGTTTCTAATGCAAGAATAATTAAATTTAGCTAAAGACAAGGCAATTTAAATAAATAAAGGAAGAAAGAAGTTCGCTTAAAGCAAATTCCAAATAAGACGGTTGAAAGCGTTGGCGAAATTGAAAGAAAATTCGTGGTGCAAAGGGTTAGCCGATGTTCTGATGCTGAAGAGTCTACCCTGTTAAACAATCTCAATTTTCCATTGTACTTCATCAACCCTGGAATATTAGTCATTCTACAGAAAATATCAGGCTTTAATGAGGAAGTTTCTAATGCAAGAATAATTAAATTTAGCTAAAGACAAGGCAATTTAAATAAATAAAGGAAGAAAGAAGTTCGCTTAAAGCAAATTCCAAATAAGACGGTTGAAAGCGTTGGCGAAATTGAAAGAAAATTCGCGGTGCAAAGAGTTAGCCGATATTCTGATGCTGAAGAGTCTACCCTGTTAAACAATCTCAATTTTCCACTGCATTTCATCAATCTGGAATATTAGTCATTATACAGAAAATTCTGACAATATCAGGCTTTAATGAGGAAGTTTCTAATGCAAAAATAATTAAATTTAGCTAAAGACAAGGCAATTTAAATAAATAAAGGAAGAAAGAAGTTCGCTTAAAGCAAATTCCAAATAAGACGGTTGAAAGCGTTGGCGAAATTGAAAGAAGATTCGCGGTGCAAAGGGAAATAATTGAGTTTTGATAGAATTATGACGTTCAAGGTGCGAAATAAATATTTAGGGGCTACTTTCGATTCTGTTCCTGAAAATACAGCCGAAGCTACCACTCGTAGTTGAAATATCGTGGAATTTAGCGATCCTACTTCGGCTAATCGCAGACTCGTATCTTGAGAGCTAACAATAAGAACAGAGCTGCCTTGTAGCATTAAGTACTCAACCGTTTCATGTCGGCCATTAGAAAAATTCTAATTTTACTCGCGGCTGATATATCAAGGAGAGAGAATTCAGCGTTCCGGTAAGGGACGTGTACAACATACGAGTAACGTGCAATAATTACAATACGAACAGCAGAGCAAAGTTTTAATCGGTCCGGTGGATCGCGATTTTCACCCCTTGGCGAATCACGCAGCCGCGAATCGTTACGAATAAATAATCGTTACTCGCTCGTGACGTTAACGACCGGCTGATTATCAATTTCCATTATTGCGTTTAGTGTCCAGAATGTGCTTTAATACAACGAAACAAAAAAAAAAAAAAAAAAAGATAAAAAAGAGAAGAAACAAAGGAGAGAAAAAAGACTAAACGAAAAAAATGCGGTTAATATGGAGGCGCGGCTGGGCTGCGAGACCGGCGACCCCTAACGAATATTAATATCGCGGCCGAGTCGAAAAACATTTCCCGCGCATTATACGTTTAATGCGATTCCAGCGAATGTGATCACGTAATTCAAAACGCATCGTCGAACGCACCTTGCGAAAATTATTCTCGATCCTCTCGTCTCACGTGTATTTTCAAGTACAATAACAAATCTCAGGCGTATTATGTTCGTTCAAAGATGATCGGATTATGCATTTCATAGCGTCACGCGATAATACTTGGTTCGATAATAATTCCAAGATATATAAGCAAAAAGTGCTCAACTTTGATCGATTTTATAAAAATGAATAAACATTTTGATTGGGTGCGTACATTTCGCGGCTACGAGCTTCGCGTTTTCTCATTTCATCGGAAATATTCCGTTTAGATGTCGGACAGTATCGAAGGATACTTCACCCTTAACTGGCATAATATTCGCGGGTAATAAACATAATCGGTGAACTTTGACACTTTCTTGCGCCGCGGTGGAGGTAGCCGTTTCGCGAATGGCGCAAATTGATTAACAAAAACGCGGAGTGCAAATTCCGAGGGAAAAAAGAAGAACGAGCAAACGAGGAGCGGGCAGGGGGTGAGGCAGCGGGACGGGGCAGGGGTAGCGGCAGAGGATCCCGGGGCGCAACGAATATTAATAACGTGGCAAAGTTAAAAATGTTTACCGTGCGTTACGTTTGATACGAGGGCCACGAACGTGGCAGCAGGGTCCCTCGTGATTGATTGCACGTCTCTGCATCTCTCCCTCTGACACGGGGTGTTCCTATGGATATTGCTTTGGTACGGCGTTGCACGCCGCCATCTCCCCCCGTGTCTGTCGAGGTAGACCCATACCCGATCTGTTCTATCCCCCTACGAATCAAATCTAGCCCCCTCTCAGCTTCTACCCCGTGCGCGTCCCCATGCTCCTCCGTTCTTGCCCGAGTGCTAGCCTCGGCTTGGCCATGTGAAAATCATCGTGCAAGAATGTAACGCGACGAATTCGTCGTTCAAGGATGTTGGTTGGCAATCTCTGCCGGATGTTTTCGGCCTATATACGCGGATATCGCGCGGTGATTTGGTAGGGGAATGTCGGGGAAGGGTCTCCTACGAATTGAATAATAAATTAACGGGGGACCGGGCCGGCTTTATTATTTCAGGACACCGGATTTCTCATTTATTTTTTGCTCTCTTTCTCCTTCATCGTCTTCTTCTTCTTCTTCTTCTTCTTCTCCTTCTTATTTCCTCGTTGTCAAGGTGGTTGATTTTTGGACACGGTACTGGCGTGTAGTAGGAAGCGTACTCGATGCAATTAATTTCACGCTAGTGGCACGTATGGCGATTAATCTGGCGTTGGCAATGGTGTGACAACGGTGGCGATCGAAGTCGTTTCGAGCAATTAGTCGCGCTGGTCGCGAAAAAGTAAGGCGAGCCACGACCGTTCCGCGGCCGTATAATTAGCCGTTTCTCAAATTGAACGGCGCGTTGTTGTTAGTTACGCTTAGCCGGTTGATAATCTCTTCTTTCGTTCGCTCGTTAATGAGCGCCCTAGCGGGCGGCGCTCGTTGTAATCTCGCAAATGGCTACCGTGCAAACGTGACTAGACGATGACTGAGGGAGAAGGATGAGAGGGCAGGCGGCTCAAATGAGACGAAAGACGAACGACCTTTGTGCGAAACACGTCAGCTCTGGCCGTTGATTTTTGACGACGTTGCGTTTCCAATCTTGCGAGTATAAGAGAGCCTTCCATCGCTAGGGAAATTTGCTACGGGATCGCGTTGTCACTGGCCGTTTCGCCAACCTCTAAAGAGAATATTCGCCTATGGCATACGGTGTTAAGCTTCGTTATTGCGTTTACGTTTCTTGCGTAGTGCAACGTAGTTGGTCAGGTTCGACGAGGTTCCTTGATCTTTGCACGACCACCGTGCGCATTTAGTAGCAACTGGTTGCAGTAGCAAGAATTAGCAATTAATCTTTCGGTCGGTATATTGCGACGAATCAGAGAAGGGGGACACGGTCAGGCAGGAGGGGAGAAAAGGGTAGATAGGACGAGGTGGAGGATGCGAGCAAGAGATACGCGGAGAAGCCGCGCTAAAGAGGGTACCGGTCGGAAGACAGAGAGGGAAATGGTGGAAGGTACAGCGTTGGGGAGGCAAAGGGAAGAGAGTAGTTACAGACCGGGCATTATGCAAACGACGCAACAATTAGACCGTGGTCTTCCACCGGTTATTTAGTATTTAATATAATTTACCCCGGCGTCGGCTACATAATGGCTATCTTCACACATTCCACCAAGACTTTCGAATATCCAACAGGTATCCAGCTGTCGTTGTTGTCGGTCGTTGCTGCGTCACTTTCAAACGATTAATGTCGTACGAGATGCTGGATCTCTGGCGAACGTTCTTGTTAACGATTAAGCGACGATAGAGAGATCTCTGTCTGTCTCTTTTTCGTCTCGGTGATTTCGTCAACCTCGAATATATATATATGTGTGTGTGTGTTCGTAAGAACGTCTAACGATCGTAGTGTTTTATGAAAGCTACATGATATATACTGTCCTTCACGAAAACATTGGCGGATCGTGGAGAGAAAAGAACGATTCAGCGGAACAAAAGCGTATCACTAGCGTTGATCCTGCAGTGTCCGATAAATCCCTAGGCTGGTGGACGAGAAAGAAAGAAAAAAAGGAGGAGAAAGACCGGGAGAGCCTTCAATTTCCTCGTCACGAAGCGGGCCAACAAAAGCATTCCGGCCAGATAAATTTCTACGCCGGTCGCTTTTCGCGTCAGCCCTTCGACAACCTTCAGGTTGCTCACAAAGGAGCACACAGCGATGGCGGTGGGCAGCGCGAGCGGTAGGCAGGTCCCTCGGGACGCTGCCTCTCTCTCCCTCTCCAACCCTTGTCGACTGTGTCTCCCTTCCACCTTGTGCCTTTCTCTGTCGGCCAGCAACGAGAAAGACAGAAATAGCGGTAAAGCAAGGAAAAGAGAAAGAGGAGGGGGATCGCATCTTGCTCCGCAGGACTCTCGCTCTCGCCACCGGCGCCCCCGCTATTTATTTTCCAGGATTTCAGAGTCCGAAGCCATTAATCTCCGCTCCGCAGCGTCAGTGGAGCGCGTCAGGGCGACGTCGGGGTGCGTGGCGTCGGCGACGTCGCTCTGCTCTTAGCCGCAGCCTCGTGTACAGCGCCGTGGCAGCCTGCTGCTGCTGCGGAGAATACAGAGAAAGCAAGATGGAACGATCGGCAGGGGAGGAGGTAAACGGCAAACCGGGAGATGAGGTGTCGGTAGAAGAGAGGTCGGCAGAAACATGGAGTGAGAGAAAGAAGCAGTGAAAGGAGAGGGGGGAAAGGTGGTCGGTAGTTCGGGCAGGGGGTGGTGGTAAGGCGCGGGATATGGGAAGTTCTCTTTGGCTTTTGGAGGGGGTGCTGATGGCGGCGACGAGAGGGGAACGTTGCTACGGCCAAGTTATGCAAAAAACGTCTATTCGTGAAAGGATGCTGCGAGGAAGGTGGAAGACATTAGTATCGTCAGATTTCGAACCCCCTCTCGAGGCCAGCGTGATGGTCTTTTGATGTCCGTTCGCTGGCTCGATTTGCCGCGTCCGTTCCCGGTTTAACGCTCATTACCGTATTAATGAAATTGGAATTGGCTCGGTCTATGAATCGTTCAGCAATTCTTTTTTTTTTTCTTCTTCTTCTTCTTCTTCTTCTTCTTTTCCATTTATATCGAACAAATAGTTTACGTACTTTTAAATAAAAAAAAGGACAGAGGATTGTCTGCGAGGAAATTCATTTCAAGAGAAGAACTTTCATGCGCCCCGGAGAACTTTACTTACAAATTTCTCTCGTAACAAGAACTACCGCGTGGCCTCGGCATTGAGCGTGACCCGGCCGTGATCGCGTTAATCGCGCGCCGCGCACCGTCTCCCCCTGCGCACCGTAATTTCGTCTTAAACAACGGTCGTTGAAGTTGTTGCTTTAAAGACACGTCGCGAATCGACGTAAATGGCTCGGTTTGGCCACGTACGCTGCGCACACCACCTCCAAATGAGCGTTTGGTGCGCGAAACAGCTTGGACAACGAGTCGACGAATCTCCGTGTCTAAATCCGCCGCGAATAAACAGGCAGAAAATGAACGGTCTTTAATTCGACGCCGACTGTAATTTGATCTTATAGGTAAAATTACACGCCGTTGTATTATCAATCTCTCTCTCCCTTTACCTCTTTTACTTCCTCTCTCCTTCTCCCCTCTCTCTCTCTCTCTCTCTTTCTCTCTGCTGTGTTCGTTACGGAGGATCGACCGCGTAATTTTCAGGCTGGCTGAATCTGTAATCAGAGTGAATTCACCTGTATGGAGACGCGCGTCGATAAGATTGCGCAGCGCTGGAATTATCGTGCGCGTCCTTCGTACCTACCAGCTACGCTTCGACGTCCCCATTTTTCTCCTCTTCGAACGATTATAATATATATATATATATACGTGTGTGTTATGCATCGCTTGATCCGGCTTTGCCAATTAATCGCATTAATTACAGATTCGCCGGCAACCTTACCTTTCTGATGAAATTCACCGTGTCCTCGGCCCTTGATCTCGTTGCACCATGACGCTTCTTGCGAACCACTTTGCAATTACCAATCGCTCATACGCATAGTCTCGTTGTTGCTGATTGAACGTAGGAGGAAATTGATACTTCAGTCTTCTGCTTTCTGTGTACATTTAAATAATATTCATTTTCTTACGTCTGTCTGTTTTCCAATGTAATTATAGAAATCTGAATAGTTTCACGGATGTGGTAGGAAAGGCAGTTCAATCACTTTTCATCCGTTAATTTCTGTGATCAGAGATCGAGTGAGTCGCGTCGCTGTTGATCATTTCAGGGAACTCGTTGCAGATCGGCTCGTTTGTTCGAGTTAACAACCGCAATAGTCTATACCAAGAACTTGATAGCGGGAAAAATAGTTGGAAAATGCAGGCTAGGAATTAGGTTGTCGCGCCGACAGACGGCAACAGAGTATCTTGACTCGATGATTTCATCCTTTGCTTCGGTTCGCAGAACTTGTCGTTTGAAAATAGAATCGCCTGGTACTTTGTATCTATCATCGTAGGGTTAATATCTTGAGTTAGCCGTGATTATCATATATTTATAACTTATGTTTCCTTACATTCCGTACGAAAATCTAGTTGTACGATGTTCGCATAAGTAAGAACATTTTTACACAAGTTTATATCGTTATGAACGCAAGTGAATGGTATTAAAAAAAAAATCTTTGGATATTTGTATTCTGATGACATTTAAATACAACGATATGGCTAAATTTCACTGTCTGAGTCGCTAACAAAAACAAGTTTTATTCTTATTGCAGAAGCTGAATTTCTTGAATAATTTTAACACGAATATTATTACCTTTCTATATCAAAGCTGCCTATATTACGAAATAAGAAAGTTTGCTAACCCTACTCATATTTTCGATGCACGTAACTGTGAACCAACCCTGTGGAAACTTTCTCTGCGGCGAGATCGGTGCGCGGTCGCGAGGGACAGTGAAAAACCGTTTCGCGGAGGCATCCCGATACTTTCGTTCATTAAACGTTCTATACTTAGTTTGCATAACTCAAGCCAGCCGTGGAGTGGCGTTGTCGGCGGGGTTGGGGGATAGAGGGGCTGGTGAATACCATCGTTGATTGAGAATCGTGAGCGCAGCCGGGATCTCAGGAGCGGCTCTCCTCTCGTTAATTAACATTGTGCTCCATGGAGAAAGACGTCAAAGCGTCTGTCTGCTCTGACTGCCAACCCCTTTTGTCCCGCACGCAGCAACCCTTCTTTCACCCCCTTTTATATTGTTTACCGCGCTCATTATGCGAAGCTTGTTATTCGTCTCTTGATGTTCTAATCGGTAGACTGTCGCGCTTCCTCGTCTTCCGCTTCTCCTTGTGTCCCGGTTTACTCGAAGAAGTTCTTGGAATTTTGAATGTGCACGATAACTCGTGGAGGATGATGAAAGAAGAAGAGCGACCCAGCCGCACCGTCGGCGGAATGTCTCGAGGAAATGGTGTTCCGGGGCTGATTCCGGCTTGAAAGAAAATTCCTTGTCTACGATGATCGCCAGGGATGATTGGTAACCTTCCCTGCGTCTTGCTTCTATTTTTAAAAGCGACCTCGTTTTCTTGCTGCCATACCATTTCCATTGCCGATAGATCTTGCTGACGTAAACTGGTTTCTTGGATTTTATAATCTTGGAATTTTCTTGTTTCTATAGAAAGCACGTTGCTCCAAACAATTATCGGAATACTGCGATTCATTTTTATTATATCGACAAACAGAATTATACCAGTTTTACAAAGTTAATTGATTGACACGTTATTCCTATGATACTGTGATAATGAACATTGGCTTTAAGATAATCCTTTAAACCTCGATTAATGAGATTGCGTCGCAACGGTTCCAGTTAGTAGCATGTTTAACATTACAATTACCACATCAGTCAACATATTTGTGTTATAGTATAGTATAGTGATTTCGTCCATCCTTAATTATTCAAACGAGTTCTTAACACTGAATACTTTGTATATTTCATATTTCTACATTCTAATCTCCCACAATTGTTCAAACATTTAGAGAATACTTATTAACACTAGAACTAACATCAGTCAAATTGACTAGTTTTACAATTTTGATTTAAAACTGTTTCCTGTTATAGTGTAGTATAATGATTTCGTCCATCCTTAATTATTCAAACGAGTTCTTAACACTGAATACTTTGTATATTTCATATTTCTACATTCTAATCTCCCACAATTGTTTAAACATTTAGAGAATACTTATTAACACTAGAACTAACATCAGTCAAATTTACAGATTTTACAATTTTAATGTAAAACTGTTTCCTGTTATAGTGTAGTATAGTGATTTCGTCCATCCTTAATTATTCAAACGAGTTCTTAACACTGAATACTTTGTATATTTCATATTTCTACATTCTAATCTCCCACAATTGTTTAAACATTTAGAGAATACTTATTAACACTAGAACTAACACCAGTCAAATTTACAGATTTTACAATTTTAGTGTAAAACTGTATCCTGTTATAGTGTAGTATAGTGATTTCGTTCATCCGTAATTATTCAAACGAGTTCTTAACACTGAATATTTTAGAGAGCACTAATTAACACACCAGCCAAATTCACTGCTTTTACAATTTTGATTTAAAACTGTTTCCTGTTATAGTGTAGTATAGTGATTTTGTCCATCCTTAATTATTCAAATGAATTCTTAACACTGAATATTTTAGAGAACACTAACACACCAGTCAAATTCACTGATTTTACAATTTTAGTGTAAAACTGTTTCCTCTTATAGTGTAGTATAGTGATTTCGTTCATCCTTAATTATTCAAACGAATTCTTAACACTGAATACTTTGTATATTTTATACGTGTACATTTTAATCTTCCATAATTTAGAGAATGCTTATTAACACTAGAACTAACACCAGTCAAATTCACTGATTTTACAATTTTAGTGTAAAACTGTTTCCTGTTATAGTGTAGTATAGTGATTTCGTTCATCCTTAATTATTCAAATGAATTCTTAACACTGAATATTTTAGAGAACACTAACTAACACACCAGTCAAATTCACTGATTTTACAATTTTAGTGTAAAACTGTTTCCTCTTATAGTGTAGTATAGTGATTTTGTTCATCCCTAATTATTTAAACGAGTTCTTAACACTGAATATTTTGTATATTTTATACGTGTACATTTTAATCTTCCATAATTTAGAGAATGCTTATTAACACTAGAACTAACACCAGTCAAATTCACTGATTTTACAATTTTAGTGTAAAACTGTTTCCTGTTATAGTATAGTATAGTAATTTCGTTCATCCTTAATTATTCAAATGAATTCTTAACACTAAATATTTTAGAGAACACTAACACACCAGTCAAATTCATTGATTTTACAATTTTAGTGTAAAACTGTTTCCTCTTATAGTGTAGTATAATGATTTTGTTCATCCCTAATTATTTAAACGAGTTCTTAACACTGAATATTTTGTATATTTTATACGTGTACATTTTAATCTTCCATAATTGTTTAAACATTTAGAGAATACTTATTAACACTGGAACTAACACTTGTCAAATTTACTACTTTGACAATTGTATTTTAAGATTCCTACTTTGTGTTATATTTTTTTCCACGATTATGTAACGACTTTCGAATAATGAATTTTTTTTCTTTTTTATGTATTCAAACTGAAAATAATTTTGTATCAAGGCCACTCAAACTCAAAGTGACCGATACTTGTCAAAATGTAAAAGGGTGTTGCAATATGTTTATCGAACCCCAATTAACCAGTTTCCTCGTTTCGTACAACTTGCCACTCGTTTTTTAAATTTTTACCCCGTATCGTTCGATATCAGTCGTCAAGAAAATTGCGAATCGATCGCTAGATCGCCAGACGCTAACGCTAGAAATTCCACAGCAGTCGAAACCACTGCTTCTGCAATTTTATAAACGTGCCAACCCTCGTCTAGTGATGATGATCCCAGACGGATTGATAATAGCAAAAATGTACTACATATCGTGGAATTGCTTCTGTAAGAAAGTAATAAATCAATAAATATAGAAATATTCTATCGTTAGGTATCTTTTAAGGACCAGTCATTTCACTGGTTTTGGTAGAAATAGTCTCGTGTTAACTGTCGCTAGTTCTAGTGTTAGAAGAGCGCCGAGAGATTGGGATTTTTAAGGAAAGAAAAATAAATACAGCGGCTGACGAAAGTATTCGAACGCTTACATGTGCAAACTCGAATGGCCGAAATAATGTACATCAAAGTAATTTGCTCAGACAAGCAGACGTGAATAGGAAGATGGAAGTCTTAAGATCATGTCGGTAAAATTTGAAAGGGACTGAACAACGTAATTAAATGGAAGCCTCGAACGAGCGTTGAAATTTTAACCCTGTTACGATTCTCCAATTTTTATATTTTAATATTGTCCACATTTGAGCAAACGACGAGAACTGTAACGTTCTAGGAACTGGTTTAACGTAAATTAAGATTTTTCTCATATTACGTACAAATTGAAAATATTTGTCAACGTTACATAAGATAAGTAGACTGTTAAGTTACACTATTCCATAACTGGCAAACACTTAACGCGCTTTCTTGCGCTCGACGTTGTATCGCTTTCTGCTGGAATATCACCAACCTGTGTATACCAAACGGAATAGCTTCGTTGCACTCGTAATTGCACTTTCTTATTCCTACAGACAATTTATTGTTCCTTCATTATCACGTACGACACAGAATACAACTTGTCGTTGCTTTCGTTAAAATTTTGGCCAACATCTACGACTCGGTTATGGCAGCTGAGTATTAAGTAGAACGTACCACAAGTAACATCTCAATAAATGAAATCAACCTGGCAAACGATTCCCCAATAGTTCAAAGTATTTAAGAATACTATAATTTTCACTGTGTAGAAAGCACACTGTTCATCAATAACACTTGATTTTCTCAAGAGTAACGATCTCTGTGCGCCGGTGTCGTGAAAAGGGTGCGCAGGGTAATGACGGCAGCCAGCAGTCTCTCGTATTAGGAAACAAGTTTAAGACCGTGTGGTTGAGTCTGGAAACTCCGTAGCCGTGGTACAGCCCAGCGTCCCGATATTATTACTATGTAAATCAGCCGTTCTCCATAGTACGCTGACGCCTACGGTGACAGCCTACCGAGTGGCCCGACGCACGATGGATGAGCTTGAGCTTCTTATTAGATATTCCTATGCGCCACCCTTGCGATCTGCAAACATGTTCCTTCATTCTGCGTCGATATACGTTGTACCCTTATCGGGGAAACTCGCCTGTTTGTGCACGTGGGCGTAGCGTAATACTCGGGTGAGGAAATTCTACTTGAATCGAAATTGTCTGCTTCGCTTTCTTTCTTCTCTCTTTCTTCTACTACTATGGTATTTCCAGGGTGCAATGCTATGTTTAGAGGTTCATAGTGAAAATAGGTACTCGGCATCATGAGGAATAATTGGTTTGGAAAAGCGCGTTAGCGGGGGTGGTGAAGTGGAATTTCGAATATCCTGTTCAGCTGCCTGTTGGAGAGAGATCGAGCGAACTTAATGTAAAACTTCCGTGACTGAACGAATGGAAAAGTGGAAGAGGGTTGCCAGAGAAAGTTATATTTAAACCATTAATTCGACTTTGATGTATCCCGCTAACGAAAGAAATTACTGCTGAGGAGAAATTGTTACCTTCGCGAGACGTCCAAGTTAAATCAAATTCCATTGCTGATTCTGTGCGATAGCTTCGTGTCTTTGAAACTTCAATAAGCGAACCTTCTGTCGTTTAAACATTTTAACAAGCCATCTTCCTCAGGTCGTAGGCAAACTATATTCTGAGAGTTTCCGTGTTATTCCCTCACACGTTTCGAACGCGTAGCTCTGTACGAACTGCAAGTACGTTCTTCACAAATTCCTACGTTATTATTATTAATTATTCAATTAATATTCCGAATTTCTCTGTATTTATTCGCATTATCTTCAAATGGTTTATTCGTTGTCAGCCATCCCTCATTTGCATTTATTGTCATATAAATGCTTCTTTAAAGAAGACACGAGTAAATAGCATCCTATTGCACTGGCCAATGTTTCTATAAAAGAACCTTTAAACCAACAATTATAAAATTTAAGTGACAATACAAATTATTTTCAAATCAAAGATTGGCACCTTGGCAAGATTAAAAAAGACGATAGTTTTCCTTCTCTCTTATCCTCCACTTTTCGAGACACATTCTTTACACCTTTCCTGCGTAAGATAAGCGATAAGATCCGGTAATTTAGTCAAAAGAAGGAGGTATCAAGGAAGAAGCAACGGAAAACGATTGAACCGCCAGGGGTGGGTGAGACACTTGGATAGAAGGTCGGCTGACGCTGCTACCGCCCGTCTGCCCTCAACCAACGAGTGACTACAGACATTAGTCCACTGACACCATTGACACTTTTATTAATGACATCGATGCCTGAGGCAGCATCCCCTCCAGGGGCCTGGTCTTCGTTCACCCTCGACAACCCTCCAGGGCAGATTTTCTGCCGCGGCGAATGCAGCCGCGGTAACGTCGAGGATTCGTTCCTTTCCATCTCGCAGACCTTTTTTCCCAGCATTATTGTATTCCCTGGCAAGAAGAACAGCAACTTTTCTCTCACTCTCCACTCTCATCCCGTGTCTATCTCTTCTTCACGGTCCTCCATTCTCTTCTGTGGCCTCTTTTTCTCCGCCGTGACCCTCTCGCTCCGGCGTCTCCGGTGTTCTTGTCGCCCTGGCCCCCGTTGCCGCCCTTCTTCGCCGCCTGTTCATCCATTCCTCTGTCCTGGGACCTCGCGAGGGAGCGGCTCTCAAGTTACATTGAAAAATCTGGCGGACGGCTGAAAAATTGGCGATACCTATATCATCTATTGTGCCTTGCAAGCCTCTCCAAGCTCGATCCGTTTGCCCGCAAAAAAGCGTGTATTTAAGGGATACCCTCGGTGCTCAGGCAGCCGGCGTGTAGCTGTTTCTCTCTTCTTTCCACTTCTTCGGTATCGATCGCTAATTAGAAATTATGGACCGGTTCTAATCCGTTTGCAAACGTTGCTCGTAGTCAGCAGGGACAAGGAGCACCCAGCTTGCGGAGAAATTGGGGTGGCTTTATGTGTACGCTTGGTGAATCATACGACCACGTTGCTTTTGAATTGATCGTTGTTTGGATACGGCAAGTCTGACTGTGATATTATTGGAACATTCAGAAGCTGTATCGACCAATTGGAAAATTAAAAAAAAAAAAAAAAAAAAGGGAAAAATGATAATTCTAAGAGCGTCATTTTGTTCATCTTGCTGTGAAATTTACTATCAATCGTGTGATCTTTTTAGGATAAACGTACTTATCTCGACGTCATCTACTTTTTGAAAATTGAATATCGATCGCAAAGTTGGGCAATGAAATTGAGGAATTTATAAAGAACATAGTTTGGTTTTTGGAAAATTCGTTATGAATATGAGAAACAATCTTCTTTCTGTCTTTAGTCTTTATTCTTGTCCCGTACCTGAATTTTCCATTTTTATATGCCAATTTTATCCTCTATTTTTGTTTCCTATTCTTATTCTCTATTCTTATTCTTATTATTATTAATCTCAAAGTTGGGCAATGAAATTGAGGAATTTATAAAGAACATACTTTGGCTTTTGAAAAATTCATTATAAATATGAGAAACAATCTTCTTTTCTGTCTTTAGTCTCTATTCTTGTCCTGTACCTGAATTTTCCATTTTTATATGTCAATTTTATCCTCTATTTTTGTTTCCTATTCCTATTCTGTACTTTAATTTTTATTGTTATTAGTCTCAAAGTTGGGCACTGAAATTGAGGAATTTATAAAGAACATACTTTGGCTTTTGGAAAATTCATTGTAGATATGAGAAACAATCTTCTTTTCTGTCTTTAGTCTTTATTCTTGTCCTGTACCTTAATTTTCTACTTTCATCCTCTATTTTTGTTTTTTATTCTCATTCTCTACTTTAATTTTTATTGTTATTAGTCTCAAAGTTGGGCAATGAAATTGAGGAATTTATAAAGAACATAGTTTGGCTTTTGGAATGGGAAACAATCTTCTTTTCTGTCTTTAGTCTCTATTCCTGTCCTGTACCTGAATTTTCCATTTTTATATCCCAATTTTGTCCTCTATTTTTGTTTCCTATTCTTATTGTCTATTCTTATTATTATTATTAATCTCAAAATTGGGTTCTGAAATTGAGGAATTTATAAAGAACATACTTTGGCTTTTGAAAAATTCATTATAAATATGAGAAACAATCTTCTTTTCTGTCTTTAGTCTCTATTCTTGTTCTGTACCTGAATTTTCCATTTTTATATGCCAATTTTATCCTCTATTTTTGTTTCCTATTCTTATTCTGTATTTTAATTTTTATTGTTATTAGTCTCAAAGTTGGGCACTGAAATTGAGGAATTTATAAAGAACATACTTTGGCTTTTGGAAAATTCATTATGAATATGAGAAACAATCTTCTTTTCTGTCTTTAGTCTTTATTCTTATCCTGTACTTTAATTTTCTACTTTTATCTTCTATTTTTGTTTCTTATTCTTATTCTCTACTTTTATTATTATTATCAATCTCAAAGTTGGGCAATGAAAAAGAACATAGTTTGGCTTTTGGAAAATTCATTGTAAATATGAGAAACAATCTTCTTTTCTGTCTTTAGTCTTTATTCTTGTCCTGTACCTTAATTTTCTACTTTTATCCTCTATTTTTGTTTTTTATTCTCATTCTCTACTTTAATTTTTATTGTTACTAGTCTCAAAATTGGGCACTGAAATTGAGGAATTTATAAAGAACATAGTTTGGCTTTTGGAATGAGAAACAATCTTCTTTTCTGTCTTTAGTCTTTATTCTTATCCTGTACCTTAATTTTCTACTTTCATCCTCTATTTTTGTTTTTTATTCCCATTCTCTACTTTAATTTTTATTGTTATTAGTCTCAAAGTTGGGCAATGAAATTGAGGAATTTATAAAGAACATAGTTTGGCTTTTGGAAAATTCATTGTAAATGTGAGAAACAATCTTCTTTTCTGTCTTTAGTCTCTACTCCTGTCTTGTACCTGAATTTTCCATTTGTATATCCCAATTTTGTCCTCTATTTTTATTTCCCATTCTTATTCTCTACTCTTACCTTTTATTCATATTCTTATCGTCTAGAATTTTTCCATTATACGAAATTACTCGCAACATTTTTACTAACAATCCATTCGTCATTTTGCGTAAAATATTTGACAAAATTAATCTACGGTCGTTGAGTATCTAAATCCACGAAAGCATCTAACGTATTACTCAAAATTAGTCGAGACCCAGTACGATACCATATTATATCTTACGATTAGAGTAGAAGAGGGGAGGCAGGAAAGAGGCAGGGTGACCCTTCTGGACAAATAAATCTTATAAGTAGGCGGTTCACGATACTCGGATCGGCGGCCGCAAATCCGCGGATAAGCCATCGAGAACAAAAGTCCGGCAGAGAACAACGTGGTCAGAAAGACGGTACGCATTCGACGGTTGGGATAAACGCGGCGAATGGTTCCATTGCACGAAGAAACGATCCGATCGAATTGTCGTTACAAACGACGCGACAATTTAGAACTTCGCTGTATATATATTGCTTGTTAGCCGGTCGATCGTCCAGATATTTCGTCCTCCTTGTCATCAGTTTTCATAAATTTCTTAACTCGCGTTTGCCAAGCGCAAACTTGCCCTGCCAACTTATCCAATTTATTACTTGAATTTATTTCAAAGTGACGACGTCTCATCGCTTGGATAGGAACGATCTAAGGAATCGAGAAAGCATAGAGCCGCCAAGTTGTTGCTTCAAAATTCCACTCCATACAGAAAGATCTTCTTAAAGACGTTGTTATGTGAAGAGCTTCGATAACTCGAAACACGATCTACCACAATGTCTCTTCCATTTTGATAAGATTGTCGAATGTTGTAAAAAGTCGACGCTGCCTGGCATACCGTTCGTCAAAATCCTGGTCATCCAGCGACGTAAGAGAAACGAGGAATTTGTCTGTATTTGACTCGATGAACCGTCTTCAACGGAAACGAAGTGTCGACGCATGAGAATCCCTAGGCCGGGTAATCCGAATTCGTGATCTCCTTTGTAAAGACCTCTCGAACAGTGTTTTCCCCGAATATCCCACTTCACGTGGCAAGCACTGGGGTAAAACGAGCAAAGGAAAGAAGAGCGGAGCGCGTGAGAAAGGGAGAGGAAGGAAGATAAGAAGCGTAGAATCGGTCTAGGCTGGGTCAGGCTCCAGCCTCCTATCTCGTCGGGTTGGAAGCGTGTGCTGATGGATGACAAATGGCTCCTCCACGACGCGTCACTCTAGGCACTGCTAGGGGCTCCTCCTATACGTGATCAACCATAGCTCTGGCTGACGTAGGGGGAATAGGAGGGGCAGAGAGAGAGAGAGAGAGAGAGAGAGAGAGTTGGGGTAGAAAACCGAGGCGCAACGGGGGTTGCGGCAGGATAGAGCGCGTTGCTTGAAGAGGGGTAGGAACCGACACGGTATAGAGAGGAGGGGTGGAAAGGGGGTAAAGCAGCAGAAGCAGGAGGAAGGGAGTTTGAACGGGTCGGCGGAGATAAAGTGGGACGTCTGATCCTCCGTCGAGGCGAGCAAAAAGATCCTCGCGCTTCGCGTCCCAGGAGACGGAAGCCGGGAACGAGAAAAACTCCCCCAAGCCACGTCCACCCGTCCCTTCTTCGTCTCTCTTCTGCTCTTCTAGCCCCCTCCTTGTCCGATCTTCTTTCCACTCGCACCACCATCAGCGACCGACGCTTTCATCCACCTTTTCCAACATCACGAGCCACCCCTGCAACACGAAGAAAGAACGTTCGAAAGGAAAGAATCTGAGCTATACCTCGTGCCATGGCCTCGTTAATTAGTTGGGCATAATCGAGCTGTACGTATATGTTAATATGTAAGTATGTATAGAATACGTTATGGCGTATACCGAAGCTCGGTTTTTAGGGGATTTGTAATTGATAGAAGAGGGGAAAAACGCGAACTCGTGTGAATTGATGATAGAGATTGTTCGTTTTATTAGCGTGAAATCTTTGTACGTACGTACACGTTGTAAGACGAAGGGAAAATCGAGAAGATACGCAACATTTCGTTACGTCAGATTACGAATAAAGCAAACACTCGGAAGAGGTTGAAAGATGGATGACTACGTGGCTCGAGCCTCCATCATGAGCGACACGTCAGGCGGTTCGTATGAATTCTTCTTGATTGCTGGGCCGGCTGTAAGCATAACGAGCCACCCGCTACGTCCATCAACCACGCACCGGTCAATTCATTTCGGATACGAACACCGCCGTCTGACCGCGCACACCGACGTACTCGCGCGCCCCTCGCAACGCGTACCACTCGTCTCCTCTCTCTTTCCATCCTTCAGCATGCACTACGCGCGTCACGGACATGCCCGCAGCGTGTACTTACGCGCCAGATATTCCCGCTGGGTTGACGCCTAACCTGCCTACCTACGGTATGCGAGATCCTCGTTTTGCTCGATTTCTTGATTTCAATCTTCGTCCAGTTCGGCCGTCGGAGACGGACACGTCGGGGGACTGATGAGCTGCTTTGTAAGCGAAATGTCAAACCAGGGCCGAGCCCGTTCCTCTGGCGGATAGAAAAATGCGCACACGGTATCGAGCCGACCTGTACAAACACAGCGCGTTTTTCTCAACGAGATACACGGGAGGGTTCACCGAAGGTATCGAGGGTTACACCATCTGCGAGTTGGCTATTTAAATGGTATTTTGCCGAAGAGTTTCAAGCTTGAGGAGATTCGAATTAAAATTCAAGCTGTTGTTTCCGTTGACACCGACACGATACTAATAATCCGCATGATGACTAGAAATACTCTCTCGCGCGTCCAAGAATGAAGCCGTTACCAAGCCTAGTTATTAAATACCTGTCTGTCCTTTTAGCGCGAGTACGCCGCGTATAATTTGCGGACAAGTGGAGACCGCGCGCGTTTCGCCCTTAGGTTTGCTCGTATCAATTACCGTATATAGCAGGATAGGGCCAGAAACGCAATAAAGACATTTAACATTGAGCTTTATTACAGGCGACCAGCGTATCAAAGGTTCGAGTCTCCGCGTCCATAGGCAGCGTTTAATATTTTACCCGTCTCATTTTCGCTGCTCGTAAACTATTCATTTATCCGCGCCTATAATCTTGATCGAAACTACGGATTATTATCCTTCTTGTACCATCAGCCTCCCCTTTGCCGACCGCCTCTTTTCTCCCACCCCTTGCCCACCATCTTCTTACCCTTTCTCACTCTCTTTCCTCGTCTTTACTTCTCTCTGCCCTTTCGGCTTCTACCAATTTTTACGCACGTCGCGGTTATTTCATTCTTGTCTGCGGTGGCGAACGATTCTCCGGCGACAGCCCCGTGTTCCTGCTACGTTCTAGCAAAGACAATAATCGTTCCCAACCGAGGGCTTGGTTGGCAGGAAATATTCGAGGAAAATATCGCCGTTTCTAAGCTCCATGCAGCTTGTCCTTTCGTTGCGAATGATGTTTAGGTTGGAACGCTGCTGAAAAAAATGTGCAGCACCGGGAGATCAACGGCTACGCGTTTCACGCGATAAACGAATTTTCCGTGTTTCAGCGGCGTTGAATTATCGATCGGTCGCTGTTTAATGCGAGCCGCGTTGTTCTGCCGTTTGCATTATGCATTTATTACCGAGCAACGCAGAAATAATTATATAACGAGGAAGAGGGAGGGGGAGGGAGGTCTGAAATTTTTCCTCTACTTACCGCTACACGGTGTATTGATAAACGCCGTTTCACCGTAAAAAGAGAGAAAGCCAGCCATAGGCGTAGACGCGGGGCTGATCCGCGCGTACGGCCACCAATCTGCATAATATATATTAAAGTTTATTATCGTGAGCGGCCACGAATCGATACTTTGCGGTCTTTACTTACCGGGCCTGCTTTTTGTCTAAATTATACACGTCCCCTAATGTCTTAACTGAAAACGGCTCCGAATCATTATCATAATTTTGGCGTTTCTCGGGGTTCTTGTTTTCGTGGCGCACGATGCGTGCAATCATCTTTCTGGGTGGCGTCGCAAGTTATTGCCGCTTTTTATACGGCGATTGAGATATCGCTCTGTATATATACCGTATACTCGTCCGTTTCTTTCTTGCTTCTTCTTCTCGTTTCCTTCGCTCGTCCGCTTTCACCGCCTATGTCGAGCTTAGCCTCGAACTGGCGTAAAAATGGCGTAAAAGTGGCGTCGTACGAAAGGCAGAAGATACGCAAACCTAATTATCGTCGTCCATACTTATATGAAAATTTCGGGCGAAACCCGTGCTGTATAAAGTTGAGAAAAAAGACGCTGGTCTCGGTGAAAATTAAACGACAGCGAAGATCGATCGTGCTTTCTCGTTAACTATGGTACCGTTCTGATCGTGTTAAATATCGTCGATTTAATTTCGTCC
Source organism: Bombus haemorrhoidalis (assembly GCA_014825975.1). Lineage (NCBI taxonomy): Eukaryota > Metazoa > Arthropoda > Insecta > Hymenoptera > Apidae > Bombus > Bombus haemorrhoidalis. The sequence continues at coordinate 1,278,939 of CM026178.1, forward strand.
TTGTAATTTAATGGCGTTATTTATAAAGCAATTCGTAGCGGTATTCGTGTACGATTATTCATGCGAATCAATTAACATTATAATTTCTTCCATTTAATTGTGATTCATTCGGTTCCGGTGTACTGTAAAATTTAATTGAGTATAAAATTGATGACACTTTCGATAAATGGATAAATATCGCTTGTACCTATAATAACAAACACTTAACTTTCCCAAAATTCCCACCATCCATTTGCGTCCTGTGGATTATTATCTTTCGTAGACAATTTCCTCCAAAAAGCTAATCCTTACGATTCTCAAGACACAAGATTAAGCGGAAGGAAATAAATAAATTGAAATTACGCCATCGTCGAGAAAATGATACGCTTTCTTCCTATATTTTTCATCGATACGTTAAAGCGATTTTCCTTCAACCTCACCGTTCGAACATCTTCCACTCTACGACTATATTTAGCGTACAATAGAATCCACGAAAATCCAGAGTTTTTGTTTGCATCGAAGAGAAACGGCCGAGAACGGCGACTATGCAAATTCCACCCCCGAAACGACTGTCCCCTCAGTCGGTCAGACATGATTAAACACAGAATGGCGTTGTTTCAACCCCTTGCAGAATGTAGCTACCTCTGGAGGCATCCCACTCGTTGGATCCCTAGGATTCATCCCTCAGTTTAATCACTACCCCCTTGAAAACTCGCCATGGCCTCTGCTTTCGTGGCATTCAATAACACCAAGGCCACCCCTCTCGACGATGGCCCGCAGCCTTTATCGGATCTCCTTATTCCGCTTACACCCTACGAATTTATCTCGTTACGTTTTGATTCTGTCGGCAGACAGGCCACGACTCATCCCCTAATTGCTATTCATTCTGCTTCATTGATAAACTCTTTCCCCTTAATTGGAATGATTAGCGCGGTAAGTTTCCTTGTCTAATGTCGCGGAAAGACGCGCTCGTTTTCTTTATTAATTTTCTCCAGAAGGATAATAGTCGCTTCGATCGACGTGCTTTCCTTCGGACGAACAAATTATTAGACCGTGAATAGATTTTTGTAAATTTCTCTTTTGCAGACTGTAGCTAGAGAATTGGACTTAAACAGACGTTTGTTTCGTGAACTAATTCATTCCATGAGTAGGACAGCTTCGTCAGTTTCGATGCATTTGCATATTTGAATTTTCTGTCTTTCAACATACAAAGTCTAACAGCGAAATTATCTTTGAATACGTGTTCATAGGAAGACAATCAAGTATAGCCACATTTTTGTCCATTTTCATCTAGTAGCAATTACGTCGATTAGTTCAGTAGTCCTGCACAGTGTCAATATTCCAATTTCCATAAGAATAGAATAACAGAGAAGAAAAAGCAATAGAGCAAGAATGTCGACTACAAAGAGAGAACACGTTACAGGAATTGAAAAAATTTCATGGTTCGTGACAAAACGTAAGCCAGGGGTTGGTCCTAAATCTTCTGCGGAGCAAGAGAGAATGCGACAGATTGTTTCGTTGCATAGGAAGCCGTAACAACCGCATTTAAACCGCTAAATGGATCGTCTTTCTCTCTATGTGTATCTCTTTAACTGTTATGTTATGGCGACTCTCCGGCTGCGCCATTCTACATCCCCTTATAGCATCGCGTTTACGTTTACGAGCACCACCGCTGACGTTTACGAGCCACCGGCTGACGTACGAGCCACTTGCTGCTCTCTTGCTTCCATTGCTGGCTGGCGCTCGCACGTTAACGTTTTCCCACCGTCGCCTCCGATCTCCGGTTCGAATTCGTATTTTAATGTTATTTTCCTCTTTTAATCCACCTTCCCCGCTTGGAGCTTCTGTCGATTCCGAATAAATTATTAAAGAGTAATTAATTTGAAGTTAGGTCCTCTGAAAGGATTCTTTCGCTTCGTGAGCAAATAATAGACGCACGATTCTTTTATATTAATTAATTTATTTTTTATTTAATAGAGATAGAACAAAATAAAATTATATAGAAGAGAAATTCTTGCTCGTTTATTATACTGCGAGTGTGGAAGGACTACCTTCATTACTATCTGTTTAGAACTATACTAAGAAATTAATTGTTTCGTTATAAAGTAACGGTTATTTATTTTCATTGATCGATTTGTCTCTTTTCTATCAGTTCCTTTCCTTTTATAAGGAAATAATAGACGCGCAATTTTTTTGTTTAATATAGCGAAATGGAGCACACCTAATTCGATAAAATAATATAAAAGAGATATTGTCGTTCATCTATTAGTATAAAACGAAAGAAACTTCTCGCACAATAACAGAGGATAAAATGCAGTAAAGACAAATTTGTGGATAGGATTAGGAAAGAAAAATAGCTGATGGGAAATAAAATGGAAAATGAAAAGTAAACAGGGAAGCTCTTTCATCGTTGCTTTCTAACAAAATAATTAATTTCTTAGTATAGTTATGAATAAAGTACGCAGAATCAAAGCATTCCTTGCACACTTGCAGCATCTGAAAATAAACTAGCGAGACTAGGAAAGAACAATTTTTGATCGAATAATAGATGAAATAATAATGACGATTCTTTCATTATTATTTATAATTACACCTATCTATAATAACTAATAATTTCTGTTCTGTCGGAATTTCTTTAATTTTGTAAGAATTTAATTTCGTAATATGCAAGCTACATCGTGGTATTCTTCAAAGAAAAGTGTCTACGTTGTAGCAATAAAAATGTCGGAAGAAACGTGTCGTTATAATAAGTTCCGGTAGATTGTGACTAGTAAGACACGAGAATGCTGTCAAGAGAAATCATGCAGGTACGACGCGGAGGGTGGCCGAAAGGTACAGACGGTAGAATTTGGGTGCAATTGGTTTTGCATTTCGTCCACGTAACCGACGTCCATTGCAGGAGCGGCGTTTGAGCGATTTATGGGTTCGGGAACCGCATTGTATCTGTACGTGCCGGGCGCCGTGACGCACCGTGACGTGACGTGACGTAACTGACAAGTCGGATGTGAAACCTGGGAGCCGATCTTGCGCCTACCTAACGTTCATCCTAACCTGCCCTAACCTGCAACGTTACCCATCGTCGCGTGTTTCACTTCTATATATATTTCCTTTCCTCTTACTTATTCTTTGGTCTTGCTAGCACGCGTATCTATACGCTCCACGTGTCTTTCTTTCCTCCTTTTCTTTTAAAAGCTCCGCGGCAAATTTATCGCTGGCAGCTATCCCGGCAAAAGGAAGAAAGTTGTTCAAAATTGTGTACACACTCGGCGTACTACAGGCGGCGAACGGTTGCTCCAGCAAGGGGGTGATAAGTACCTAGGATCAAGGACTTGGGCTTGGCTGCCGGCCATATTTCTGAAACGTTGTTGTTGCTCGTGGTGGAATTTTCTATCGTCAATTGATATTCGTATCTTTCATACGGTTCCCTTCACTTCATACGATGTCCGCATGGCGGCTGTACGAGATTCTGCTCGACCGATTCGAGGGATGATAGATAAGCCATTACGGGAGTAGCCAGGATATGAGAAATTCTTTAGATTAACGAAACTATCCACTTCGTCCGCTAACTTGGATCCGGTAAAGGAAGATTCTTACGGACTGTACATTCTTCTGGTTAAGCTGCGTATCTGGCAGATTTCAGAATAATCAAGGCTTCATGATCATAAATCTATCAGGACGAGAAAAGAAAAAAGGAGAAAGATGCAACAACTGACGCACATAGCAAGAAGCATCGAACGTATCTCGGCGTTCATTCTTCTTGTGTCGGACCGACGAACAGAATTCCCGCATCGGCGAGTAATTACTGCGGTCGTTAGCGGCGGGCGTTCTTGAATTAATAATGACGTCACAACGCCAGACACTTCTGTTTGGCTTTAATAAGGAGACGACAGGTCGCGTTCGCCGTTAGCGACGCGCGGGGGATGCTGTTCTCTCTCTCTCTTGACTGATTAACTATCTCCGGCGCTAATTATCCCCTCAAGTTGTTAGCCACCCTACACGTGACGTCGCGTCCGACGAAGACGTTCACCCGGCGAAAACTGCGACGACGTTGTTAACGACAGAAACGTGGATGTCCCAAAAGAGTCCTATTTTGCGTCTGGTCGCGTTTCAACGCTTTGGCTCACGCTTCATTCTCATAGTACAGGATATTCTCGTTTTAAGAGCGCAGTTCTACTTTCTGTTACATTGTATTGTACTTTAACAGTAGACCTACCATGCCAGTCAGATTGACTGCTTTTACAATTTTATTTAAAAATCCCTACCTCGTGCTATAGTGTAGTACACTGATTTCGTCCATCCTTCATTATTCAAACGAGTTCTTAGCACTGAATATTTTGTATATTTCATATTTCTACATTCTAATCTCCCACAATTGTCTCCAACACTAGTCAAATTGATTAGTTTTACAATTTTATTTTAAAACTGCTTTGTGTTATAGTGTAATATAGTGATTTGGTTCATCCTTAATTATTTAAACGAGTTCTTAACACTGAATAGAGAACACTAACTAACACACCAATCAAATTCACTGATTTTACAATTTTAGATTGAAACTGTTTCCTGTTATAGTGTAGTATAGTGATTTCGTCCATCCTTAATTATTTAAACGAGTTCTTAACACTGAATAGAGAACACTAACTAACACACCAATCAAATTCACTGATTTTACAATTTTAGATTAAAACTGTTTCTTGTTATAGTGTAGTATAGTGATTTCGTCCATCCTTCGTTATTCAAACGAGTTCTTAACACTGAATATTTTGTATATTTCATATTTCTACATTCTAATCTCTCACAATTGTTTAAACATTTAGAGAATACTTATTAACACTAGAAATAACACATAGTCAAATTGGCTGGTTTTAAAATTTTATTTTGAGATTCCTACTTTGTGTTATATTTTTTTCCGCGATTATATAACGGCTTTCGAATAATATAATGAATTTTATTTTCTTTTTTATGTATTCAAACTGAAAATAATTTTGTATCAAGGCTGCTCGTGCCGATACCAGTCAAAGTGATCGATACTTGCCAAAGTGTAAAAGTGTGTTGCAATATGTTCATCGAACTCCAATTAACCAATTTCCTTGCTTTGTACAACTTGTTACGCGTTTTTTAAATTTTTGCCTCATATCGTTCGATACGACGATATCAGTTATCAGGAAAATTCCGTATCGATCGCTTGATCGCTAGATGCTAACGCTACAATTTTATAAACGTGTCAACCCTCGTTTGAGGACGATGATCCCAGATGCATTATAATATAATATAGTAATAGCAAAAATGTACTATACAACATGGAATTCTTTCTGTAAGAAAGTAATAAATCAACAAGTACAGAAATATTCTATGATTAGGTATTTTTTAAAGACCAGTCATTTTCACTGCTTTTGGTAGAAATAGCTTCGTATCAACTATCGGTAGTTCTAGTATTAGCTGGCATGACTGTTCCTTTGCGTCGCGATGATAATGGCGAGAGGTGGGTTCAAGGGTGAGGATATACAAAGTTAAGGAATTGATAAACTCTTTGGTCCCTGAGTTTTCTAGAACATAGGCTTCTTCGGAGAATAGATTTATAGGAACGTCACAGGTTCGAGAAAAGGTGGTTGGGGTGAAGTTTCGGAGGAACTTCATCTTTCCTTGGAAAATGAACTTTAAGCTCGGGGGATTTTCACGTCCATGACGGAATTAATCGCGTTGTATGCCGAACCTTGCTACATTTCTTTGTCAAAAAAGGGAAGACTTTTGATAGTTTTAATACGTCTAAATACGAACTTAATTCACAATTCGTAATCTATGTCGTTTAATGAACAATATTTCGTATTTCTTCGATATTTCGATAAATATTCTATATGAATTCATATACACGAACACAGAGAAGCTATGTATCCATCGTGTGCGGAGCTGGTTCAACCCCTGTGCACGGAGCCACACGAACGCTCGAACGGCAAAAGTAAACAATGAGCCTGCGTTGCGGTCGGTTTTATTTTTTGAAAAATGGAGGAACGACAACGCGGCAGCCGGACTTCCGGAGGCTTGGTCGACAGCTAGCATTTTCCCTGCCTCCCCCCATTATGCTCTCGTTTTCTCCATTTCGTTTCACCCCCGTTTCTTTCAACCGACTGTTTCCCTCTGTTTTCCTTGCCTTCTTCCGACGTTCTTTTATCGACCCGTCCATCCTTCTTTCTTCTCCAACTCTCTCTCTCTCTCCCTCTGTCTTTCTTTGTTTCTCTCTGCCTCTCTCTTTCTCTCTATCCTTTCCACGTAAGAATTTCTGACGGCACCCTCTAGTTACACTCGATCTTTCTAGCTGACGTTTATCCCTTTCTCTACCGATCTCACGGTTTACCTCTCGCTCCCGCCACTAGTCCGCTCGCTTCTTCAACATCCCTAGCATTCTCTCATGATTCATCGCCGCCACGATGGATTATCCGTCTTCTCCCCCGCTACACCCTCGCTGGGTCAGAGACTTGACCAGATCGGACACGAGGCAACCATCGACCTGTATCGCTTCCTTCACGACGATCCCCAATTTACGCTGAGAGATTAATGCTTGATATTTCGGCATCTTATAAGTTGACTGCGTGGCTGCTTGTGCAGTCGTGGATATTTAGACACGCGAAAGTATGTGAAATATTCAAAGTATAGCGTTTAGAAATGTTGAAGTAAAACACTACGTCTATATTTGTGTATATCCGTGACCTGGATACCGCAGAAGATAGAATTTAGTGAAACAAAAATATTATAAATAGGTGCATATTATTGTGCCCTTGAATACACATTATGTTTTGGGTTACAAGATGTGGAAACAAAAGAGCCATAAGTAGATTTCTATCGCTGTTTCTTGTAGCCTTCAGCTACAGCTACAAGTTTAACTCTTTGGTAATGTCCTTTGCCATAAATATATGAACGTGCTCCCTATCATAGCTTCTTCCATTGTATTGTAACACTGCAAGAGGATCTGGATCAATATACATTATACCTGTACCTATAATTATTTCAGTACATTTTTCTATACAAATTCATCCACTGGTACCTCTATCAGTCAACCTTAACAATGCCACACATTAAGTTAATAAATAATTATAACACTTTACTTGATTTTGACCTCATACAATATACCTGTACTTTTACTTATTTGAATATGTTTTTCTATACAAATTTATCCACTGGTACCTCTATCAGTTAACTTCAACAATATCATACAGTAAATTAATAAATAATGAGAACAATTTACTTGATTTTGACCTCATATGCTATACTTGTACCTATACTTATTTCAATATGTTTTTATATACAAATTCATACATTAGTATCTCTATGAGTCAATCTCAACAATGCCACACATTAAGTTAATAAATAATGAGAACAATTTACTTGATTTTGACCTCATATGCTATACTTGTACCTATACTTATTTCAATATATTTTTCTACACAAATTCATCCACTGGTACCTCTATCAGTTAACTTCAACAATATCATACAGTAAATTAATAAATAATGAAAACAATTTACTTGATTTTGACCTCATATACTGTACCTGTACCTATACTTATTTCAATATATTTTTGTAATACAAATTCATCCACTGATACCTCTATGAGTCAATCTCAACAATATCACACATGAAATTGATAAATAATTATAACAATTTACTTGATTTTGACTTCATATACTGTACCTGTATCTATACTTATTTCAATATATTTTTCTATACAAATTCATCCACTGGTATCTCTATGAGTCAATCTCAACAATGCCACACATTAAATTAATAAATAATGAAAACAATTTACTTGATTTTGACCTCATATACTGTACCTGTACCTATACTTATTTCAGTATATTTTTGTAATACAAATTCATCCACTGGTACCTCTATGAGTCAATCTCAACAATATCACACATTAAATTAATAAATAATGAGAACAATTTACTTGATTTTGACCTCATATGTTATACCTGTACCTATACTTATTTCAATATATTTTTCTATACAAATTCATCCACTGGTACCTCTATCAGTTAACTTCAACAATATCATACAGTAAATTAATAAATAATGAAAACAATTTACTTGATTTTGACCTCATATACTGTACCTGTATCTATACTTATTTCAATATATTTTTCTATACAAATTCATCCACTGGTACCTCTATCAGTTAACTTCAACAATATCATACAGTAAATTAATAAATAATGAAAACAATTTACTTGATTTTGACCTCATATACTGTACCTGTACCTATACTTATTTCAATATATTTTTCTACACAAATTCATCCACTGGTACCTCTATGAGTCAACCTCAACAATATCACACATTAAATTAGTAAATAATGAGAACAATTTACTTGATTTTGACCTCATATGCTATACCTGTACCTATACTTATTTCAATATATTTCTCTTTACAAATTCATCTGCTGGTTTCACTATCAGTCAACCTCAACAATAAAATTCAGCGGCTGGAACCAATCTTTGCCTAAGTTTAATGTTTTTTGGTTACGTTACGGGATACTGGAGATCGTCAGTTGGCTACAGGTGTTTATGCTTTCATGGGTATTTACAAAAGTATATAAATCGTTCAAAGTATAAAAGACATTGTACAATTTAGTGGATGGAACGGATCTCTGTTCAGATGATTGAAAATTGAATATTAATCGTAAAGTTGAGCAATGAAATTGAGGAATTTATAAAGAACATAGTTGGTCGATTTGGAAAATTCATTATCTTTAGTTTTTATTCTTGTCCTGTACCTTAATTTTCTATTTTTATGTTTTATCCTTCATTTTTATTTCCTATTTTTATTCTCTACTCTTATTATTATTCTTATTACTCTCGAAGTTGGGCGATGAAATTGAGGAATTTTTAAAAAAAGTACAGTTGATCAGCTTTTGAAAAATTCATTGCGAATATGAGAAATAATCTTCTTTCCTGTCTTTAATCTTTATTCTTGTCCTGTACCTGAATTTTCTACTTTTCTATCCCAATTTTATCCTCTATTTTTATTTCCTACTCTTATTCTCTACTCTTACTTTTTATTCTTATCCTTATTGTTTAGAATTTTTACATTATACGAAATTACGACATTTTTGCTGATAATCCATTCGTCATTTTGTATAGAATATTTTCTAAAATTAACGTACGGTCGTTGAGTAACCACATACGGTTGTCCGGAAAGTGTCTTTGTCTCGCAAACGTGTTTCTACAACAATTCGTACAAACGTGAAGCCAAGTCTGTAAAATATCGCACCGTTTGTCTCGACAGAAGAGAACGGATCCTAATTCGAGAAGATAATATAAAAGAAAAAACCTTGCGCGTCTATTATTTCCCGATAAAGACGAAAGAAAGCTTTAATACGATCTAATGCTTAAACGAACTACTACTATTTCATTTATCACCAAGAAACAACGTAGTTAATTAACCATACACCCTACTACTACTACTACTACTACTACCGCTGCTACTTCTTGCCTGTTATGATAAAGGAAAGAAAAAAAAAAGAAAAAAAGACGATCGAACGTTGCAGGTTGGTCGATAACGCTCACGCATCCGGGGGAAAACTGGGGGGCAGCGGGAGGCGGTCGCGCGCGGTGTACGCGAAGGCGTGCGCAAAACCGGAAATTGCTGTCGATATAAAATATTCTAGATACCGGTGAGCAATGGCTCGAGATCGGGCCTACTTAATGCCCCTGGGTGGTGCTTATAATAATCTCAGCTAATAATACATTTAAATAATATGAAAGAGTAAAGCAGGATACTGCTTAGCCATGGCATAGGCTAACCAGAATTAAAGGACGCCCGATGATGATACGGCGTGTGCTGTACCGAAGGCGGATGGATGTTCCGCGGGACCGTTTCTCGCGTTGCTGGCGCGCGTACTTTCCGCACTGAGCGTACGTTTCTTCTCGCAAACTGGTCTTCGCGGTCTACCATGGCCGCCGCCGTCGTTCTGTATTCCGGTCCGTGCTGTGTTGCTCTGTTTTTCGTTTCACGAGCGACCGCCCGAAGCTTCGAACGCGGCCCTGCTTCTCGGACCAAGCCCCGACCGTTTCGAAAGTACAACGTATTACGCGCTGCAAAACGCAATTTCGTTTGCCGCCAGGGCAATTTCGAGAGCTTCGAGAGCCACACTTTCTACCCGAGAGAGCCTCGCTAATTGAGCCCCTCGCGCACAAGAGTGGCTTTTCTTTCTCTCTTTATTTGTTGCCTTTTCTCGTTCCACCTCTTTAGAAGCCCTTTCCGATACCAAAGCTGCTACTTTGCAACGAGTGTTTAAGCAAAGTCGATTGGCCAAACAGAATACGCGTTACGTAAGCGATGCTAGGTGAATTGGAGGCTGATCGAGAAAGGGGCAGTAACGTATATTTTGTCGAATCGCGTGCGAGCAGATTAAGTCGTTACCATGCGCTACTACCATGGTCGAAGGGAAAAGATGGCTGTGCACGATGAGCGGTATTCCGTTGCACCAAGTGCTTGGATAGAATAGATGCGTCTATTTGCGTTTACTCGAATGGATGATGTGCTGTCGGCATTTTCTTGCATTTTATTTCCCTACGACAGGTTAGGGCATTCAAAGAAGCGTTTATTATGTATAATGTTTGTTCATCTTCATTAATGCTTCTTTGATGGAAACGGTGCGCCGCGTCGCTTCGAAACCTGTTGGCTCGAAACGCTTCATTTCATGAAGACGTTGTACGCTACTCGCAGTCGTAGGAAAATTATTGCCATTTGCGACTGATCGATCGAGCTGCCGGGCCCTACGGTTAATCGTAATCTATCATTTGCAGTTATGCTAGCCGATTCTGGGATAAACGTGGCCATTTCCTCCTGTCGTTTGCTATCACACTCGATCGTCGCTGACACTTGTCGCTCGCCTTTTCCATCTTATTCTACAACTCTGCCTTCGTTAACAAGGATATTTCGCCGAATTCAAAAACCTGCGAACACCTTAATGACGTACATTTGCCGTGAATATTCGCGGCCAATTTCATTTCCAAAGAATTCATTATGGCAAACGACCTTTCATTATACGAAACGGACGAAAAAGTAAAATTGGTAAAAAGGAAAAAATCAAATGAATCGTTTTGTAAAATCGTTCACGAAACTCGAACGAGGGAAAAAGGAAGCAAACGATGCTAACCTCTAGACAGAAATTAATGCGCGGTTACTTATAATTTCGAATGCAAATTGTACGATGTCGCGTACATTGTATCTTTCGCTGAATCACCAACGAAAGGAAAAAATTGCCAATCGCATCTCTCTTACGATATCTTGCAATTTCCTAGCGTTTACGTTTTTTTAAGCTATGCGCCGGAAATTGCCGGTTCAGCCGAGATGTGTAACATAACAGCTGCTTTCGTTGTTTCTTTTGTATCGCGATGATCGCCTTTGCTCGTTACCTGCGCACGATCCGGTTCGTCCATTGCTCGTAAACTTTTCCGCGCTTTTCCATGATTAATTCCGTTTCTGCTATTTAACGTTGATCGAGTTCACGCTGCTAAGAAGCATTAAGATCATCGACTTTCATTTTATTTAATCGACTAATTTAATTCCATAGAAAATTCGCACTTGCTTTACAATTTCGCGAATGTTTCCTGGTCGTCGATCGAATTTTCCTTTTCTTAGCGGAAGTTGTTACGATGTTCAACGCGTATTTAATTAGTTCCTAGCAAACACCCCTTGCGAAATATCGCTAGCTGATTTCAAAGAGACGATCTCGCCTGCTTTTGACTCTGCTGGACGTTAAAGAATAGCCGATGCGTCTATAGAAAGTTGCTTATAAACATCTTTATCGGGTTAACGGCTATTGGCAAAGGCTGCTTTCCTTTGCAACGTTGCGCGGCCGTGATATACCGGGTGTTCCGGCTGTAATCCTCTAGTAACCGCTTTATTACAAGTCTAGGAAAAGTTCTAAGAAAATTAGAAATAGCGAGACGCAGCCAGTTTTCCTAGTATAATCGCGGTCGAATTTTCCTGCTTTCGATCTGAACGCGTGCAACATGCGAATTTCTCATTAAACAGCTACACACGGTCGAATGGCAATTTATAGAAGTAACGACGCAAGAGTTTCTTTATTTTTACTGGTTGATCGATTTATTTTTACACCGTCTTTCCTAATCCTATCAGCTGATCTTCCACTGTTCTACACAAATGTTTGCTCTGTTACTGTGCGAACAGTTCCTTACGTTTTATACGAACAGATGAACAATTTCTATTATTCTGTTTGTGTATAGTAAATGACATGGTTCTCTTATAAAACGAAAGAAACTGATAGAAAGAATAAAATTCGTCGATGAAGGTACTTCAACGATGAATTTCTTAGTATAAATAAAGCACGCAGAATCAAGGTAGTCCTTGCGCGCTTGGAATATTAAAACGAACAACAATTTCTCTTTTATATTATTTTCTCGGATCGGGCGTGCTCCGTTTCGTTCTATCATTCTGTTCGCGCATGATTCGATAAACTGATATAAAACTGGTGTATTTTATCTTCTTACGAAAGAGACTTTTCGGACCACCTAATATCAAAGGGCGATAGCTGCGGATGAAAGTTGCGAACGTCTTAATCGTCGTGACATGAAATTTGTCAGCCGAACAGAAGATCCTATTGTTTGAAACAGCCCACGATGAATCCGTTGGTCCGACAGGCGAGACGTTTCTGTCAGCGCAGAAAATTCCAAGAAGCATTCCACTGTAAATCACTCGACGATCAACACACAATAAGATTTTTTTTTTTAATCAATGATAAAGAAACGACGATCAATACGATCGGTAAGCGGAACTTTCGTGCGACTAACAAGTTTGGAAAATGCAAGAATCGGCGTGGCGGAAGCAGAGTGTCCTGATTTAAGAGGCGCTCGATCTCCGATTTTCTTATCCTTTCTTCCTCTCTTTTCCCTGACTTTTATCCCGCGGCGAACAGGCGACCATTAATCAATGTATACATACATTGTCGCGGTGGACAGCCCACGTCTGACACGGAGGATGATTATCTGAAATAAAATATCGTGCGACAAATCACTTCCTTGCCAAGAGTCATTTAACTGGTTATATAAAATTACAGGCGCATTGTACGGCGAAGCAGCGTGCAGAAGTCGCATGAAAAGTGAACCGTGAAATACGACCGTTAAATAATTCAATGTAATTCCGGCGTCGTTGACGGGAAACAACCGATGCGAACGGAAACTTCTCGTCGCGGCTACCTGTTCAATCTTCCAATCAGATTTTCGACGAGCAGGTTTTTCGTTCGACCAGCGGGTTTTCGCGTAGATTAGATCGTAGATGCGAATCAAGAGAAGCACAGGCAAGCAGCTTTTGCAAACGTAAGGAGAAATATTTCGACCGGTGACGACGCTATTAGTCCTGGCGATACAATAAGCAACGACGCAGGCGAAAATCCTTTGTCAAACTATGAGGAAGGAACCCGCAGAAAATGCGAAATTCCTCGCCGCGCTTTCCAGTCGCATAAATCATGGCGGAAACGCGGCGTTTCTCATACGGCCGAAATAAATTCTTTTCTTCATTTTCATGCAAACGAACGGCGCGACCGCCATACTCTCGATCGGTCGGCGTGACATTTTTCCGGCGGCAGCGAAACCTTTCGTTCGGAACGCGTGCCTTCCTACGTCTTCGCTACGCGCCTACAACGTGTACGCATACATGTGCACACGCGTGTATAAACACTGTATTACGCGTGCCTACGTATTTATTATTATTTCCTTTCTTCTTTTTATTCCTGTTGGCTTGCCAGGCTGCCGAAGCGCAGAGCCGTCAGACGCAGGGACGCCATTCGTCGTGGCCGCGCATGTGAAAATACGACGGAAATATTTCACTTTTCGTAGCGCTCGCGCGCCCCGACGACAGCGTCGCGGTGCCACGTCACGAGGCATTCATTTCGAAATACGTACACTGCTGTACGTCCAGGCTCCGGGGAGTAGCCTTAATAAATGTAGAAGCATTTATAAAGGCAGCAAGATGCGAGTATTCTGCCTCTCTCTCTCTCTCTCTTTCGCTCTGCCTCTTTTTCCATTTCGTATTCTTCCGTTTCCTCTCTATCGTTTCACCTCTTCGTCCCTTTCCCTTCGGCTGCTGTTTTTTCTCTTCTTTACCATTCGCCTGCATGACGGATGGAAATAAACGCGGAGAAAGATGGTGGAGAAACGTCAATACCGAAGGCTACCGGTTCACAGCGTGAAAGCTCGGTGCACGTGAATGTTTTTCCTAAACGGAAAATCGCACTTATCTTGCAGCTTGAAATTTGGCGGCCGATTTCTCCGCTCTCGCGCCCTTTTATTTCTCTTTCGCGCCAGAACAACAGCAATGATCGATTATTATCCATCGCGCGTTCCGTAAACCTACTACACTTTTGTCATCGCTGTTTTTCTAGAGTATAAAATAGGCGCTCACGGATATAACGTAGAATCGACAGCGTTGTCTTTGTCAATTTTTCAAGCCGCGCAACCTGCCACCCGGTTGACTAATGGTCCGGCCAACTTTTGTTCTCGCGATCGCTTCGAAATATCCGACGATGTGTCGTCGCAACGAGCCTTACGCAACCTCGCTTTCGCGAGTTCTGATCGAGTATTGTATCGGAAGTGTGTACAAATTGTAGCCAAGCACACGACGCACGGATGTCACTCGAGCTTATTGTGTCGAACAATTGAACGTCGGTGGGCGACGTATTATTTAACATCGACCGTACGACCGTTCAAAATTCATTTGTTTCTTTATTCCTGCAGCTTATCCGCCATTCACACGCCGTATCAAACATTATTTCCCTTCGGATTATCTTCTCTTTGTTAAGGTATACAGAGGATTTTCGAAGGAACGAGCAGCCTGACATTTTTGAACTTTTCTTCTCATCGCTTCTAATATCTTCTAATCGTTTTTAATCGCTTTTCTCTCCACTCGGACACCTTCTATTTAATATACAAATGTACCGTCTATTCAACACTCTTCCTATCTCCTTTTCCTTTTTCTTCTCTTCGCTGGCTACGTATACAGCTGGCAAATATTCTTTTCTCCTTTTTATTTCCCAATTTCCCTCGAATTTCACCACTCGCACGTTTCTCGCGGTGAAACTTTCGTCCCACCAACAGTTCTTTAATGACGACGTACAGGGGTTGAAAGTTGGTCCCCCGACACGGACGGATTCGGACCGACTGAAACAAATGTAAAGGCATTTCTAACTGTAGCGAGGCTCTCGCACCTCCGCTCGTCCGACGGACGTGCTTTTGATCGAACTTCCGGCAAACTCGAAGCTTTGCCAAGCGTTCCGATGAAAAATGCCCACTTCCATCCTGTCACGAATTCAATCACGCTCGTCCCATCTCGCTAATACGGTCTCGCTAATTGAATATTCTTTCGCAAGAATTCCTTCCGATCTCAGTTAAACGCGATTCCTATCGAATCGAAGGGAAATCGAGAGATCGCGTTGAACGTGTAAGGATCGAACAGGATTTCGTTGTATCCGTTGACACGTTGGCAGAGAATATCAATTTCGCTTGGCTGTTAGCAACGACCGAATAATCTCTATAAATATTTATACACGCACACGCCTATTTCCAGCCGCTGTGCAACGACAGTTTGCTTTTCCGCGCGTATTAATAGTCTTTGCCGTTTATCCGACCTAATCTCGAAGCGTTTAACTTTCCATTAAGCGAGTCGAAAAATGACGAAATGTCCCGCGAGCTGAGAAGGTCGGCCGGATGTTATCTCTCGGCTCGTACAATTTCTCATACGCGAGCATACGATGGAAACCTCGTCGATCCATCGGTTCTTCGTGCCCGTCACTTTTTTTTCTCGAATTTTATAACAGCCGAACGATGTCACGTCTATCTTGACGTTTGGACAAATGAGAAGGTGGCAGCGAAACGATATCGATGTTAGAACATGATTGTTAAAAGTGGATATTTCAGATGCTGTGCCGTTTAGGATAGCGCGAGTGTCGGTGGAACACGGGTCGTACTTTCAATTGCAATCCACTTGCGATCAAAAGGAAAGAAACAGAGTCGTAATGAGGAAAACAATCATCGCCGCGTTAAGGCGAAGTACGCAGCGATCACGAGCTTTTAACAGCGCGTTCAGCGAGCCACACCGAACGATTTATATTCCCCTAGCACACGGCTCGACCCCCTAATCAATACCATTGGATCTAACGCGTCTCATTTCGTCGGATCCGGCAAAAATTCACTCGACCACGATCCTGTCGCATCTCCACCCTGTCTTAAAGAAGAAAAACCACCGCGTTTTAGCAAACAACGAAATTACACGTAAGGGTGGAAGACGGAAGAAATAGATGAAAATGAAATCGACGTACCGTAGGCTACAAAAGTATTCGGTTGTCGGAGTTTTTTCTTTTATTTCATTTTCACGAATTACGTACGGTCCACTTTCTTCCGTCACGTTTCACAGACTTGTACGAAGCTTCGCTGTTGCAAAAAACACGTTCGCGGGAGGAAGACACTTTCCGGACAACCTCGTACGTCGGAGCGAACGAAGAGTTCGATGAGGAAGGGTCTGTGATCTGTAAAAACTGCTCTAAATATTAATACGTCCGATGCTGATAAAATACGTCTGCGTTTAACTGTGTCACCCCTGGAGCCGCGCATTTTCTTCGCTTCGAGCAGCCACGATTCTTCTCACGATTCTTCTCCACTGTTTTGTTCAATCGCCTAATGAGATTTCTCGAGACACCAGAGAACTAAAAATACACCGGTTGTGTCAGTAGCGCGATGTTACTTATCGTTACGTAATCGCGACGACGCGATGTAACGTGTACGTCAATGCGACGAGTACGTTCAAATACTTTGGTATATTTTCTTACGAAGACTTGAAAATTCACAGCCGAATCCCCTAGAATGCAAATAATATAATGTCCATGGAAAAAAAATACTTTTGGTCTTACTACCCTCCGAACATTAGGTCGTCCGGAAAGTTTCTTTCGCGCAGCGAGCAAATAACAGACGCACGTTGTCCGTTTCATTTTATTTTGTACGATCGATTTTCTTCCGTCGAGATAAACACCGCGACGTTTCACAGACTTGCCTTCACATCTGTACGAAGGTTCACTGTCGTAGGAAGCGCGTTTGCGACAGGAAGACACCTTTCGAACAAATATATTGACATTGTAAATGAACATATCCACTGTTCAATTATTCATCACCACGACGGAAAGACAATTTTCGGACAACTGAATATTTCGATATTCACCGGTAGAAAATATTTATGGATATACGGTAAGCGTTATAGGAAACGTTTCGAAATTTCATTAGAGTCTTAACGAGACACGGCTATTTTAATTATGTTACATATATAAAAGTCAGAAGATATTTGTTACAAACGTACCTGCATTCAGAAAAATAGTACATAGGCTATGAATATATAATTAATGCTATAGTCTCGCTAAATATTTTCTTTTATATTAATTCCTTGAATTATGCAGGAACGTAACGATAGAAATTGGATAAAATAACACGAAGAAAAAAAACTTCAGACGACCCAATAAAATGAATAATTCGTTATTCAAATACCTTGATCATTTCTACGAAATGAATTCCAACGAATATCTTACTTCCATATACATTTTCAAATTCGTTGCAAATTTTTCACATCGCGTTGTAGAGCGGCGCGAAAATTTCGAATTGTTTCGTACAGCTCGCGTTCCCGCGTAACATCGCTCCGTGAGTTACCATTTATT
This sequence comes from Bombus haemorrhoidalis, assembly GCA_014825975.1. Taxonomy (NCBI): domain Eukaryota; kingdom Metazoa; phylum Arthropoda; class Insecta; order Hymenoptera; family Apidae; genus Bombus; species Bombus haemorrhoidalis. The sequence goes on from CM026178.1 coordinate 1,296,628, forward strand.
CGAGAAACAGTTTGCCGAAACCTGGACGAATGTCGACGTATCTCGCAGCTGTTCCATCGTAACGAAAAGCGTATTCGAAGGTTGCTGAAGATTCTGGCACGATTTTCGTGCGCCGCTGAAAAATAACGAAAATGCGGCCGGCCGTGCGACACGACGTTGCCGCGACAATTAATTTTCGGCCAGTTAAATCGCGGCCCCGGGGGCAGATCGAAAGCGCGTCAAAAATACGTGCTTGTATGGAGGCGTATATGCGTCATGCAGCACATCGACCAGCTTTTCCTTCCTTGTTATTCACCAATACGATCGTATAGAGGCGCGTTTTACTTGTAGCGGTGTTGTGTACGGTCGCGAACGCAATACGCTCGACAGCTCGTGAGCGACGTATTAATAGAAGCGTACTTCGACGCCGTGCGTCGTTGTTGCCGACTGTCAAGCGATATTCTAACGAGCCGTGACCGTTGAAACGCGACGATTTTTCAAAACCGAGAGATCACGTCGAATAGGATACACAGGCTGCGGAGAAACTCTGTAACGAGTCCGAGCCGGACTGGCCGCCAGTCCAGTCGCCATGTTCCGACGGCCGTCGCAGCGCCATGTTGGCCCGCCGCCTCCGACTCTCACGGTCCATCAAAGCGAATGCGAGCCGTATTTTCCGTTTAATGAAAAATCCTGGCGGAATGGTTGTGCAATTTTTGTGATTTCTAAAGCTGTGCGATGGAGCAGTTTTCGCGGGAAAAAGAACGATCATTTTTCGATAAATTTGCCAGTATCGAAGAAATGGTTTTAAAAAGAGAGAAATTATTTTTTTTTTTTTTTTTTAGCAAATAAGTTTCATCTTTTTGGTAACATATTCTTTTTGTGTTTCGGTTAACGTAAAAGGTTCGATTTATCTTGATAAACGAATCTTGCTCGTTTTCACTGGTGAATTTGTGGAAGGAATTATTTATGTCGGAGTAGAATGTTTTTAAAGAATATTCGTCCCCATGTACATATTTCCCCCTCTTCTTTTTTTTTTTTTTTTCATGAGAAAAATTACAAAAGCATTTTTTTCTATAAAGTAGGTGATATATTTCTGGTGGAGTTGGTGGAATTATTTCGATTTATGTTTCACTCGGTTTATTTTTGATTTGTATCTCTGACTGAATAAATATAGATCTTGAAGCTTAACTACTATTTGTTGTCGCCCTCTATAGATTCGCTACGAATTCAATATGCGATCATAAATAATTCTCTTGCTGTTTTATACACGTCGAGGTGGTTTGTACACTGGATTAATTTTTGGTGTAAATTTATTCGCTCATTAAGCTGTATCCCTTTCGGCTTTTACACGAGAACCATTTTAACCCAAATTGACGTCATATGCCTGATTATTTCGTTGCTTTAGAATTGTTCATATCATAATGAAAATATTTTATTTCCTTTATTCCGTTTCAATTTTTATTCGCCATCATTTTCAATTACGCGATCCTCAAACTGCTGCGTAACGTTCCTTTTGTCGTTAATTACGCAACTGCGATCAATTTCGATAACGTTATTTAATAATTAATTCTAAAGCAAAAGGACGAAAGTTAGCCGAAAATTACGCTGGTAATTTGTTTTTCCTGCACGCGACGTGGCTTAAATTTATGCGATCGAGTGAAACCCAATGAAATATCTGCGGTGAAAATAAAACGCGAAAGCGATGTACGACTAATTAAATGTAACATAATTGTTTTTCCATGAAAAAACGTCCGTGCGTGTGTCGCGTATTCCGACGGCCGACGCATTGGAACACAGGTCCGAACGCGACAACTTCTACCCAGAGATAATTAGAACGGGTAAAATAAAATGTATGAAGCATCTTGAAGTAACAAGAATCGTAAAAAATACTTTTAATGTAACAATTTTCATTTCTTCAATTTCTGTAAAATATTCTACGGAAGAAATGAATCTTATCTAGAGAATAAAAGCTATCTATCGAAGATAAATAGAGAAAAAGGGGGAAGCAGATTTATGAATATCACTTTCCGAAAACCGTAATAAACTCGCGGGCTTCTCGTAGTCGTTGGAGAAAGGCAAATTCGACGAGGAAAATTACAGGATGGCGTGACTAGTTGGACGCGTTGCTAACGATAAAACAAAGGGCGATTCGATCGAAATTTATCGATATTGCGTGGCGTAGCGCGCGCGTTCCTCGAATCGGTCGCTAATCGAGCTACGATTAATTTTATTATTCGTCACGACGCGCAAAGTGGTGCAGGGTATAGGCTGGCAAAAATTATTAATCGAGAAGCGGGGCCACCTCGCGATACCGCGTGCCCGTGCGAAAGAAACGAGATGAGGAAGAAGAGGCGGAGGACGTATTTACGAAAGCGGCCCGCGTGTACCACGTGTGCGTCGTAAATCATTTGGCTGACTCCTCTAATTATAAGTATGACTATCGCCGCTATCGCATCGTCGTCGCGCGTAGAACGCCCGAAGCGAGACAAGCAACGGTGAACTTCTACACGATAAAAGCATCCTGCAGTCTTGAGGTCGCGATACGTTCGAGAACAGACGAAGAAAGAAAGAAGAAGAAGAAGAAGAAAGGAGTAGGTGGCGTAAAAAGGGCCGACAGATGAATTCCATGTTGCATGGAATCGGTTGCTCGTTTACCAAGAAGCAACTCGAAACGAGACTTCTTTTAATTGACTTTTTTTTTCCACTTCGGCAATCCTTTTGCTCGATGTTGATGAGAAAAGAAGCGAAATTTTTACGTTACGTTTTGTATTACGTTTTGTATATGTTGCCATTGATCGTTGAATGAAAAGGGATACAGGTATACTTGAGAGAAGACTCAATTTTAGGTTTGTTTTTTGATACCGTTGGAATTATTCAGCTTCCTTTTAGCGTACTTTAAGAGGAATTCTTTCGAACAGCGAAAGTGAGACACTGGATTTTGTGGAGATCGATATGGTCAGACGATATTGAGATGGAAACGAGGGCGATTTTCGATGTGAGAAAGTGGAAAATTATAATACATTATCGAAGATCTCTCTATTGTAAGCCACGAAGTCTCGCATCGAAGTATTCTTACGCTTCTCGTCTACTTCTCAACTTCATGAAGCTGGTGGAGCTTCTTTTATTCATAAATTGGATATTCCAGGTTCCATTGGCTGCGCGTCAAATCCAATGGATCTCGCTTAAACTTGCCTATTTTATCGCATTTTTCAACGTCGCGCGATATTTCTCGGAAAGTAGCGTTGATAAAGTGAAAAAAGAAGAAATTTCGTTGGAAATTAAATTTCGATCACGTCAACAACTTTGCCCAGCCGACATTTAATAACGAACGATGATGGGATCGCGGTAGAAACGGTCCCCGATTGCGCGTAAAACTGACGTCGGCGACGAGATCGGGCGGAAGCAACGTGGCACGTTATCATTTGCGAATTTAAAAATATTTTCGATAACCGATATCGACGGCCACATCGCCAGGCCGCTGTCCGCTGCCGGCAGATATATCGCGCGCGCGAAAATATTACTTCTCGTACATCATGCGCGTACGTACGCGCACCCCGCGGATATCGCGACCCATTATCGATATCGCTGCGATACCTAACGCCTGAATTCTAATCGCCAGCCCCTTCGAATCCGGTCCATCAGCAGCCATTTTCATATCTGTTGCTGGATTTCAAAGGATGTTTTGATTAATGCGAAGATTAATCGACTTTCTCAGAAGCTGAACCGTTTAACTTTGCTTTTTATTAATTTTTTTTAATTTTATTACGTAAGTAGATATATGATTAATATTCAATTCTGCGAAACAAATGACTTACTATGGTAAGTTTATTCATATTAATGATAAATATTCGAATGAATGTAAAAGACAGTGTTTGAAATATTATTATCTTGCTGTACTTTTCAATTTGTGGGTTTGAACAGTGCTCCCTCTGAACAGTTTAATTAAAGATTGTTATAATTTTATTTAAATTGTACTGTCTAATTGTTGAAGTTTAAAATAAATAAGAAAAATGGCAGTCGTGTTGATGTGTTCTACGTTTGAATTGAAAAATTTAACCAAATGCAAAAATCGATATTTTGCTGTACTTTTCAATTTGTGGGTTTGAACAGTGCTCTCCCTGAACAGTTTAATTAAAGATTGTTAGAATTTTATTTAAATTGTACTGTCTAATTGTTGAAATTTAAGACAAATGAGAAAAACAGTATTAGTCATGTTGATGTGTTCAACAGTTAAATTGAAAAATTTAACTAAATTAAAAAATCTTGATGTACTTTTCAACTTGTGGGTTTAAACAGTGCTCCCCCTGAACAGTTTAATTAAAGATTGTTATAATTTTATTTAAATTGTACTGTCTAATCGTTGAAGTTTAAAATAAATAAGAAAAATGGCAGTCGTGTTGATATATTGAACAGTTGAATTAAAAAATTTAACTAACTGCAAACAACATATTTTGCTGTACTTTTTAACTTGTGGGTTTGAACAGTGCTCCCTCTGAACAGTTTAATTAAAGATTGTTAGAATTTTATTTAAATTGTACTGTCTAATCGTTGAAGTTTAAAATAAATAAGAAAAATGGCAGTCGTGTTGATATGTTGAACAGTTGAATTAAAAAATTTAACTAACTGCAAACAACATATTTTGCTGTACTTTTCAACTTGTGGGTTTGAACAGTGCTCCCTCTGAACAGTTTAATTAAAGATTGTTATAATTTTATTTAAATTGTACTGTCTAATTGCTGAGATTTAAAATAAATAAGAAAAATGGCAGTCGTGTTGATATGTTAAACAGTTGAATTAAAAAATTTAACTAACTGCAAACAACATATTTTGCTGTACTTTTCAACTTGTGGATTTGAACAGTGCTCCCTCTGAACAGTTTAATTAAAGATTGTTATAATTTTATTTAAATTGTACTGTCTAATCGTTGAAGTTTAAAATAAATAAGAAAAATGGCAGTCGTGTTGATATGTTGAACAGTTGAATTAAAAAATTTAACTAACTGCAAACAACATATTTTGCTGTACTTTTCAATTTGTGGGTTTGAACAGTGCTCCCTCTGAACAGTTTAATTAAAGATATTTAGAATTTTATTTAAATTGTACTGTTTAATTGTTGAAGTTTAAAATAAATAAGAAAAATGGCAGTCGTGTTGATGTGTTCTACATTTGAATTGAAAAATTTAACCAAATGCAAAAATCGATATTTTGCTGTACTTTTCAATTTGTGGGTTTGAACAGCGCTTCCTCTGAACAGTTTAATTAAAGATTGTTAGAGCTTTATTTAAATTGTACTGTCTAATTATTGAAGTTTAAGATAAAGAAGAAAAATGACAGTCATGTTGACGTGTTCAACAGTTAAATTGAAAAATTTAACTAAATTAAAAAATCGTTATCTTGATGTACTCTTCAACTTGTGGGTTTGAACAGTGCTCCCACTGAACAGTTTAATTAAAGATTGTTAGAACTTTAATCTAATTGTTGAAGTTTAAAATAAGTAAGAAAAATGACAGTCGTGTTGAAATTCAAAAATCGTTATCTTGATGTACTTTTCAACTTGTGGGTTTGAACAGTGCTCCCCTGAACAGTTTAATTGAAGATTGTTATAATTTTATTTAAATTGTACTGTCTAATCGTTGAAGTTTAAAATAAATAAGAAAAATGATAGTTTTCAACTTGTGGGTTTGAACAGTGCCCCCCTGAACAGTTTAACTGAAGATTCTTATAATTTTATTTAAATTGTACTGTCTAATCGTTGAAGTTTAAAATAAATAAGAAAAATGGCAGTCGTGTTGAAGTAACGCTTAAATAAAAAAATTTAACTAAATAAAAATCGAATTTGAAAAAATTACAATTATTATAGCTAGTTTAATGATTGTTTAAAATATATTACGATTAACCCGTAGTACAAATATTTGAAATGGAAGACTTACGAACTTCCGTCTGCAGGATTTATGAAGTGCATCAAATCTGAACGCGCAGTAACGGTGAATTAATTTCAATCGTTGCCGAAGCGAAACAAACGTTTTTCCTCCACCATTTTGACCGCAACGTGCCACCAACTGAACCGATCGATACTTGTAAATAGAACACGCCGCGAAAGGCCAAACGGACAAGCTAGCGACGCGTTAAAATTAATCCAAGATACAACGGCGATCAAATGCCAGATCGGTTGGTTATCCTACTATCTCATTCATTTACCTCGATGTTTCCACGTGCTGCGTACTCGACGATCGTCGAGGGAAAGGAACGAACCAACGACGTTGCTGCGTAACAACTATAAATCACATTGGACACTGTAAAGCGCACTGTGCTACGATTTTTGCCACGATCGGTCCGATTGATCGAATATGAACCAAGCGAAACGCGAAAATGAAAAGGGGAAAAACGTAGATACAGATGATAACTAAGATAAACAACGATCGTGATCGCGATCACGAATCGGACATCCGGACGTCGAGAAATTTTGCGTAGAACTGAACCAGGTAACCGATTTTCTCGCCCAGTCGAAATGAAACCCTTCAGTCGCCGCGACCTTGAATCTCATAATTTGCTTATTCAAAACGAATATTGCGGGGTGCGGCGGTCAAGCCTTTGGGTTGTCCAGGCAGTAAATCAAAGTGCGAACAGATCAGTTCGTTCTGGTCGTTCTCCTCTCTGCATCGGTTCACAGGGGCCGCGGGAAAGGATGAGAACCGATGCTTCGACAGGTGAAGCGAGAATCTAATTTAAACGATCGTGGCGAAGGTGGTTCGTTGCTATCGTTTGTACACGATATTGCGGCCCGACCTTTCGCCAAGGAATTTCACCCGTGTCACGAAACCAATCTGGAATATTTTAATTGAAACGTGTTTGGAAAATCACATAGAGTACGTAGACTGTAGATGTTTGTGCATTTATGGGATGTTTAAGGGATGCAAGTTACATGGAATGTACATAGTGTGGAAAAATAGAAGTGAACAGGTCTTGTAATAATAAATAATAAATACAGTTGAAAAATTGAAAGAGAAATAGTCTGGCAATTAAAAGAAGAATTGACTATTTTTTTGAAAATGGAATGAATCTTCGCTTTAATTAAGTTCAGAAAAATACTAATTTGTATGATCATTCACAAATAAATAAATAATAAATACAATTGAAAAATTGAAAGAGAAATAGTCTGGCAATTAAAAGAAGAATGGACTATTTTTTAGAAAATGGAATGAATCTTCGCTTTAATTAAGTTCAGAAAAATGCTAATTTATATAAACATTCACAAATAAATAAATAATAAATACAGTTGAAAAATTGAAAGAGAAATAGTCTGACAATTAAAAGAAGAATTGACTATTTTG
>CM026178.1:1314301-1346289 GCA_014825975.1 Bombus haemorrhoidalis
TCAAACCTTCATGAATCCTAAGAGTAGAATCAACCTATCAAAATGAATAACAACAAACCCACACGTTATTATTTAAATTAATATTCTAAAGCGTAAATAGGGTGTCTTAAAATAAATGATAAAGTCAAACATTCTAAGTATACCCTGTGGGTGTAATCAAATAGGAAATGTAAACACAGATTGTTCAAAGCTTCATGAAATATCTAATCTATCAAAATAAATAACAACTAACCCACACGTTATTATTTAAATTAATATTCTAAAACGTAAATGGGATGTCTTAAAGAAATAAAAAAGCTATACATTCTAAGTATACCCTGTGGGTGTAATCAAATAGGAAATGTAAACACAGATTGTTCAAAGCTTCATGAAAAATCCAATCTATCAAAATAGATAATAATAAAGCCACACATTATTATCTAAATTAATATTCTAAAGAGTAAATGGGATGTCTTAAAGAAATGAAAAAGCCAAACATTCTAAGTGTACTCTGTGAGTGTAACCAAATAGAAAATGTAAACACAGATTGTTCAAAGCTTCATGAAGAATCCTAAGAGTAGAATCAACCTATCAAAATAGATAGCAACAAACACACACGTTATTATTTAAATTAATATTCTAAAGCGTAAATAGGGTGTCTTAAAATAAATGATAAAGTCAAACATTCTAAGTGTACCCTGTGGGTATAATCAAATAGGAAATGTAAACACAGATTGTTCAAAGCTTCATGAAGAATCCTAAGAGTAGAACCAGCCTATCAAAATGAATAACAACAAACCCACACGTTATTATTTAAATTAATATTGTAAAGCGTAAATGGGGTTAATGTCTTAAAATAAATGAAAAAGCTATACATTCTAAGTATACCTTGTGGGTATAATCAAATAGAAAACATAAACACAGATTGTTCAAAGCTTCATGAAAAATCCAATCTATCAAAATAGATAATAATAAAGCCATACATTATTATCTAAATTAATATTCTAAAGAGTAAATGGGATGTTTTAAAATAAATGAAAAAGCCAAACATTCTAAGTGTACCCTGTGGGTATAATCAAGTAGGAAACGTAAACACAGATTGTTCAGAGCCTTGTGGAATATCCGAACTGTTTTGGCAATGTTCTTTTGCTATAAATATATGAACGTGACCCTATTTTTCCATTGTATCGTAACACTATGTGCGTGAGGATCTGAATCAACATAAACTTATGCATTACACTTACACTTGTACCTTGATTTATTTCAATATATTTTCCTATCACAAATTCATCCACTCGTTCTTCTGTAATCATCCTGAACAGTTAGCATACTAATAAGATACGAGTATAGCGATTACATTGGTAAAATGTGAAACCATTGTGGAAACGTATGTAGAATATATAAGTCGTTTGATGAAATAAAAAAATTAGTACACAGCGAGAATAGCAGTCTCGAACATATAATTAGTGTTGAAGATGAAAGCCACTAAAAACATTGCGGCTTATTAATGCGATAAATAATTGAACGTTCGAATAATTATTGCCAGTAATATCCATAAAAAGTTTCCTACAGGTGTCCATTATATATAAAATGACAGTACTTACATCGACAAATAATATCTTCTGTGTGGAGGAAAAGGATATTTCTGTGTCAGAAAACTAATTGAAACGTCATCAAGTAACCATATAAGTTCAAAGTATTAGCATTCGCGCGTGTAAACCAGAAGATGAACAGTTCAACCTGAATTCATTAATTCATTCACCGATATATTCGTCAGACGGGACCATAGTCTGAATGAGTTTGCTTATCTGACTTTGTGTAAGGAAACGCGTCGTGGCGTCGATGATTCGTCTGGGATCTGAACGATTACCTTCGTGCGTGCAATTATTAACATGGATCGCGACATGTAATCGGCTCTTATCGAATTTCCTAATCTGTGCCGTTTAAAAACCGGTGGTCAGACGCGACTCATTAGATTTGTGGCAGTTATTTTCACACCGATAACGCGGCTCATCCACCGTCTTCATACGCTTCACTTGTCGCGTGCCGAGGTAACCAAGCATTCTGAGTAATTCATCTGCGAGAGAAATGATCCGAGATGTCGTTAAAAGCTGCGTCCATCTTAATTAATTTGTCCAGGGAATAAATTTCCACGTTCGACGAATCGGTAATTAGCGTCAATATCGCGATGAGTAACGCGAACGCCGGCTTCCGTTGATTTTTCTCCCACTGTAAACAAGACAAAACATAAATTAGCGGATCTCTAGCGTTTTGTTAGAAATTAATGCAGCCGACTGACTGAACATAACCAAAGACGCGACTCCAAATGTTTCGATCGAACTAAATACGCATGCTGTTGTTGCGCGATATTTTCGCCCGACCTTGTTTGGTCGACAGATTATTTTCGTTTGTTCAAACACGTGACAGAGCCATGCGCGGATTCGACTCTGCTTTGATGTATTGTTCTTATCAAGTAAACAATTGCGTTTGTCGCGTGTGTTCAAAAACACACGAGTTTCGCATCGAGCCTCGCTATAGGCTTCTATGCCTCGATAACGAATGTACTTCATAAATAAATTTTTGCCCCGTGACCGATGGTATTAATAGGTTATGGTCGACGCTCGATTATTCTGTGGTTCCGATGCAATTAGGATTATGAATCATCCACGTGGTTATTTTATTCCATTTTCTCTTTGTTCAAGCTTACTTCGCATCATTTGCTCTTTAATCCTTAATAATACGAAAATAGAATAATTACCACGATCCAAAAACTAATACTAATAACGAAAATCCCTATTGGTGAATTTTCTACGGTGCAAATTGCATTGAGGTTAGGTTGAGGTTAGGTCTTCTCTTTCATTTTTACGAGTTGCTATCGATACACGATTCACGGTTCACTTCCGAGAGATGATGACACGATAACGCAGGAACTTGTGTCAGGGATGCTGATAGATAAGAAACACGAATGTAACGGAAAAAATGGACACGCCGAAGAATTGTCGAGCGCCGGCTTGGAATGACGGACCTGGTAGAAGATCAGAGGGTTTTCGTGGCAGAGTGATTGGTGGCAGCTGTTAGTTTAATCATCGCGCATTAGCCGAACTACCCCTTAGCCGGAGGCCTCGCCCACTTTCACCCTCGGATTCCGTGTTGTTCGTATCGTTCGGTCGCCTCTGTCAGCTTTCTTCCGTCCTCATTTGTTTTATTCAGTGTTCGCGATACACGTCGCCGTTTGTCACCGGCCACTCTTTTCGCGTTTCCAGTCACTCGCCTCGACCAATCGCTCGCGTCCTACCCGTTGTCCGTCATTTTTGTATTTTCCAGTGCCCTCGGCTCCAATCGCTTCCCATTTTCCAGCAAATTTCTCTTTCTACTTGTTGTCTTTTTTTCTTCTTTGCAATGCAGATTCAGGCAACTGTTTCTGTAATAATAATGGGAGGAGCTTTCTGTTGGTATTTGGATCATTGTTATCATATTGTTATAATGATTCGACGAACAGCTGACGGAGAAAGCGTTTTTATAATTTAATTTATGCAAATTTGTATTTTTATGAACACAAACATAATGAAGACATACAGTGTTATGTAAGTGGAGGCTCGTTTCGGCTATTAAGGATTGCACCTTGTATTTTGAATATTTGATATATACATTTTTGCACATTGCTTGCATTGCGCTTTATAAAAATTCCCATAAACGTAGAAAAATACAAAATTAATAAATCTTTAATAATATTGCAGCGATTTGAAAAATACAATCGTTCATACAGTTTGATAGAATAATAACGAAAAAGAGGAAATATCTGAGTCAGGATTGACCCAGCCCTCGTTATACGAGGATTAACACGATAAACATATTTGTGTTCGAAGGAATGTAACAGATCTTCCTCGGTTTCTTTTAGCAAGAGATATTTCATTTCTTTTGTTTCTGGTGTCGTTTTCAACCACAGACAACGGAAACCTATAAAGCTGGTAGAACGTTTTGTTTTTCTGTGCGAGGGATGAAGCGATCTGGGAACTGTTCGTGGTCGAAGTTAAAGCAAAATTTCCAGATCTCGTCGACCTGCTTTTTGCACAAACACGCGGCTAAGTGTGTCACAGTAGAATCTTCGTTGAAACGCGTTTCCCGCGTTTTCGAATTTACGAGGTGGCGCGTCGCGTATGAAAAGAAATCGAAGAGAAGAACCGTAGAAAGAAGGTCGGCTGGCAAGAACAATGATGAATGTGACGAACTTCGAGATTCGTTGGGAAGTTCAGTGGAAAAGTTGCGTACCGGTTAAGTCTGTATTACGATGCTTTTTCCCCCTTTTCCTATCGCCTAATTATCCTGAAAAATAAGCCAAAATATACACGCTTTAAGTAACATATTTAACATTAAATTTTCAGAAATCTTGGAATTTCGAAGTTCATTCGATCTCATCAGGTTATTCTTCGCGAATTAATTTCAAACTGACCATTAAAAGCTGCGAATGTCTATCCAAATTCAGATTTTTGTAACAAGCATACTGAGTTCGTCCATCCTTAACTTGTTAACGTTGAATATTTCGTATATCTTATACTTGTACATTCTAATCTCCTATAACTGTTATTATACTTATCAACACTAGAATTAACACTCCAGTCAAATTGACTGGTTTTGCAATTTTATTTTAAAACTGCTTTGTGCTATAGTGTATCATAGTGATTTCGTCCATTCTTAATTACTCAGTTGTTAACATTGAATATTTTGTATATTTTATACTTGTACGTTCTAATCTTCCATAATTGTTTAAACATTTAGAGAACACTATCTAACACATCAGTCAAATTAACTGGTTTTGCAATTTTATTTCAAAACTGCTTTGTGCTATAGTGTATCATAGTGATTTCGTCCATCCTTAATTACTTAGTTGTTAACACTGAATATTTTGCATACTTTATACTTGTACATTCTAATCTTCCATAACTGTTTAAACATTTAGAGAACACTATCTAACACATCAGTCAAATTGACTGGTTTTGCAATTTTATTACAAAATTCCTGCTTCCTGTTCTAGTGTAGTGATTTCATCCATCCTCAATTACTCAGTTGTTAACATTGAATAGTTTGCATACTTTATACTTGTACATTCTAATCTTCCATAATTGTTTAAACATTTAGAGAACNACTATCTAACACATCAGTCAAATTGACTGGTTTTGCAATTTTATTACAAAATTCCTGCTTCCTGTTGTAGTGTAGTGTAGTGTAGTGATTTCATCCATCCTCAACTACTCAGTTGTTAACATTGAATAGTTTGTATACTTTATACTTATACATTCTAATGTCCTATAACTGTTATTATACTTATTAACAGTAGAATTAACACTCCAGTCAAATTGACTGGTTTTGCAATTTTATTTTAAAACTGCTTTGTGCTATAGTGTATTATAGTGATTTAGTCCATCCTTAATTATTCAGTTGTTAACACTGAATATTTTGCATACTTTATACTTGTACATTCTAATCTTCCATAATCGTTTAAATATTTAGAGAACACTATCTAACACATCAGCAAATTGACTGGTTTTGCAATTTTATTACAAAATTCCTGCTTCCTGTTCTAGTGTAGTGATTTCATCTATCCTTAATTACTCAGTTGTTAACATTGAATATTTTGCATACTTTATACTTGTACATTCTAATCTCCTATAACTGTTATCATACTTATTAACACTAGAACTAACACACCAGTCAAATTGACTGGTTTTGCAATTTTATTACAAAATTCCTGCTTCCTGTTCTAGTGTAGTGTAGTGATTTCATCCATCCTCAATTACTCAGTTGTTAACATTGAATAGTTTGTATACTTTATACTTGTACATTCTAATCTTCTATAACTGTTATCATACTTATTAACACTAGAACTAACACACCAGTCAAATTGACTGGTTTTGCAATTTTATTACAAAATTCCTGCTTCCTGTTGTAGTGTAGTGTACTGATTTCATCCATCCTCAATTACTCAGTTGTTAACACTGAATATTTTGTATATTTTATATTTGTACGTTCTAATCTTCCATAATTGTTTAAATATTTAGAGAACACTATCTAACACATCAGTCAAATTGACTGGCTTTGCAATTTTATTACAAAATTCCTGCTTCCTGTTGTAGTGTAGTGTACTGATTTCATCCATCCTTAATTACTCAATTGTTAACATTGAATAGTTTGTATACTTTATATTTGTCCATTCTAATCTCCTATAATTCTTATTACACTTATTAACACTAGAACTAACACACCAATCAAATATCCCGGTTTTGCAATTTTATTACAAAATTCCTGCTTCCTAGTGTAGTGTAGTGTAGTGATTTCATCTATCCATAATTACTCAGTTGTTAACACTGAATATTTTGTATACTTTATACTTGTCCATTCTAATTTCCTATAATTCTTATTACACTTATTAACACTAGAACTAACACACCAATCAAATTGACTGGTTTTGCAATTTTATTACAAAATTCCTGCTTCCTAGTGTAGTGTAGTGATTTCATCTACCCTTAATTACTCAGTTGTTAACATTGAATATTTTGTATACTTTATACTTGCATATTTTAATCCTCCATAACTGTTTAATCATATAGAGAATACTTATTGTTGATGTGGTCACCACTTCTAAGAAAACTCCACATCTGGTTTTTAGTTTTGCCAAGCACCGAAGCCATCGACAGCGTATAGACAAAAGATTGGGTCGAAGGCAAACCATAAATTATAGACAGGCGACGACGGCTTCAGGGTTTTCAGTTATATGGTAACGCTGCTAGCGTGCGGATCTGTAGCAGCTCAATCGTATTGACACTTGTATTTACACTTCAATATTTAAAATGTATTTTCTACACTTTCGCTACGCCTTCTTTTGTATTCACATACATCTAATAACCTCAACACTTATTAACACTAGAACTACCACACCAGTCAAATTGACTGGTTCTACATTTTTATTTTTATAAAATTCCTACTTTGTGTTATATTTTTTTCCGCAATGATACAGTGACTTTCGCATAACTAAAGGAATAATATAATGAATTTTATATTATTTTTTATGTATTCAAACTGAAAATAATTTTGTATCAAGGCTACTCGTACCAATAGCAGTCGAAATGACCGATACTTGCCAAAGCGTAAAAGGGTGCCACAATCTGTTTATCGAACCCCAATTAATCAATTTGCCCGTTTTCTACAACCTGTCACAAGCTTTTACAATTTTTACCGCGTATCATTCGCATGATAGAACGATATCAGTCATCAGGAAAATTGCAAATCGATCGCTAGATGCTGTGAACGCAAAACCATAATTGCTCTTTTCTAAGCAGATATTCCATAAGGGAGAGGAATGAAATAAAAGAACATAAGGAGGAACGTTGGTTCGCGATTCCTCTTTCCTCACGGAATTCACAGACAACAAAGAAAAATGGTCGTTGAGGATTTCATCACACTGTTCGTCCCTTGCACGACGTACAGTGTTTTTATAAAAATCATGGAATTCCGCAGAATGGCGAAAGATAGCCGCGTGATTCGCACGTCTGAGAAATCTTTCATGATCCGCGTTTCTTCTTGTACCGATTAATTCCATACGTCTTTGAATCGTGACCCTCGATATCTTTCTTTCGCGTGCGATCCCTCGTCGGCCATTTGTAAGTGGTCCAGGCGTTCCATTTGAATTATTATGTTGCCCTTTAGATCGCCTGGATGATACGATCTTCATTAGTAGCTGACAGCCTCTGAACATTGATCTTCGATAAAGAGTACAAATAAAAGACGAGAGATAATCTTTGCATTATTTTAATATACAATATCTTTTCTTCGACTCTCGTAACAGACATATAATTTTAAAGGCTTAATAAGCAACGTTTAAAAATCTTCTGCTGCCCAAATCCATATTACCTCTATAGTGCTGCTAAAGAGCTTCTTGCGCGCACGGAAGTGGATCTCATAGCGCTGAAGAAGTACAATTCACGCTGTAAATACCTTTAATGTTCGCTCAGCGACCAAACGATCCTCGCGCTAACGTCCTCGCAACGAAACACCGAGCATCGTTCTTCCAGGGTAACAACGACGTTGAAAGACCTTTTCAAGCGAAACGAACGAACAGCCAGAGGAAAAGAAACGTAGGAAAAGAAGAAGAAGAAGAAAGGAGAGGGGTGGCAAAGATTTCGAAAGAAAAATACGTTGAGAGCATGCGAGAGGAAAGAATATTCCAGGGGTGGTTTCTCTCGTCGGTGTCGAAGCTCGCGAAGTGGCGCATTCAGCAGTGAGAAGGGGTGGGGTAAAAGGGGTGTGGAGCGGAATAGAGAGAGGGCGAGGGTAGAGAAAGACGAAGCAGCCTGGTCCCGGCTCGCTCGCTCGCGTCCCAGCGCGCAACAAAAGCGTGATAAATCGAGTACATTAATTCGCATTTTACCTTTGTTTGCGTTATGGAATACAATATTAAATGGAATGGGCGCACAATAGATAATGTTGGGCGCCATCATTTACGCGGCGCAGCGCCGCGTAGACGAGAGCGAGACATTGCTTAGGTTGCTCGGGGAGTTGGCTCGGCAATTGTTCCTGCCATCATCCTTCGCCGTGGAATCCGCCTGCCGCCACCCCTCCACGTCCCGCCAAATTGTCCCGATCGCCGTTTCACAACCAACCAGAGCCATTAATCTGAAACCTGCTGAGAACCTGCTCCTTCGCGTGATTGATCCCCCGTTGATTTTGTCCTGAATCCGTCCTCCAGCAGGCCTTGATAGCCGATTTCCGCAACATCTCGTTCGTCTTTATTTCCAATCTTCGTATGTGTAGTCAACAGGTATCGTATGACGACAAGTTAGCGTTGCTCCAAAGAAATTCATCCTTCTATGATCGAATGTCAAAAAGCTAGGAACCTGAGCGGGAACGCCGATTAGAGATATAGCGTCTCATTAGCGTCGGCGTTACGAACAGCGGCTCTATCCGCGCGCCATTTGTCGCCGCCCAAACAACTGCCCTATCGTTCCTCCTAATGGATTTCAATTTGAAACGATCAACAGCAGAATCGTTGGTCCATTGACTAAAATTCCAAACATGGAACGAAGCTCGTGTCACGGCCCGTCCACCCTTTCATAAAATCGGCACACGCACAAACAATTTCTCCACAGTCCTCGCGACAGTTAAGACGAAGAAAGAGGAACTGCAGAGAGTTAGCGATCTTTAATCGAAACCGGCGAACGTTTCCGCTCGATGTCTGCTGGCACAACTTAAGGCCCGTGCAAGTTGGTAGCTGGAAATGGTGTTGGCAGGCCTGGGTGACGCATGGATTCGATTCCTGGGAGCTCGTGATTCCGCTCGGTTAGCCTCGCGTCACTCCCAGCAAACCCCATTACCCGCTTCAACCCCCGGCCGCGTCGTCGCTGCGCCTCTATTCCGCTCGCTGTCGTGGAATGTGGACGCCGGCGTCGCTTACCTACCGTCTACACTTAACCACCAGCACACGTATGAGCAGGGTCGCCAACCGAAACGCTCGGAAGGACCACGGCAACGTTGCCATTGACGTAGCGATCGGAAACCACCGCCGCTGATAGTACGGTTCAGCGCGAGTTAATGCAATGTCCGGTGATCGGTGATCGATCGTGTTTTCTTTTTTTTTTCTTTTTTCTTCTTTCTCTGGCGGAGAATCGTCGATTGGGTAGCTTACAACGAGATTTCGTCCTTTATTTTGTTCTGTTAGAATTCCTGCAATTCATAGCGGTCTCTTTTCTATTGTAAGCGTAGTTGCGATAAAACGGTGAATTGATAAAATTGTATGGCAAGTTGAAGCTTCTTTTTGGAATTTTGATAATTATAGTTGAACGACTCGGGCGAAATCTAGAAGCCAGAAGCGAGCGTTTTAATGCGCTGACTTCGATCGAAAGATACGAGTCTTTTGGAAGTAGCCGATGAATCTTACGTTTTCCGATGAAACTAATTTTCTATTTTTCACCATCGTTTCTAATGAGCTTCGAAGCGTTCAGGGAAGAGTAGAAGAATATGGAGTAAAATATGCAAAGTGAAAGATATTGTCGATATAAAATTAACGTATTACGTCTCTGTCTTGCGAGATAATTATAATATATGTAATACAAGTTTCATAATAATTAATTAGAGAAAACATTCTTAAATTATAGATTCTTTTTTATACTATGATTTTTATTAAATTTCATATCGATAAGAGCAAGACATGGGACCAACTTAAGGAAATTCGATTAATTTTTCAAATTAACTTTCTTCCCCCACCAATCTGTATCTGGAGCCTTGGTAAGAGGCAAAGGACAGAGGTTTCGCACGCTAGATCTCCATTTCCATGGCGCAATTTAATCGCGGCGAGGATGTCTGCTAGAGAACCGAGTCGTACGAACGAATGAACTAAACTTTCGAGAGCTATCGATTATCAGCTGCGCTCCCTACTATTCTCTGTCGCTCAGAATTCTCCGCTCCTCTTCCGGTGCCACCCTAGCCCGACATTCATTAGCCTCAGCGATGGCGAAGTAATTTAATTTGTTGCAGGATTTGTGGAATGTTAATGAAAACAGGACAGGCATCCCTGTGTCAATTTCTGATTAAACTTGGAACGACTGGCCTGTTGTATGCGCGATGTTAGTTCACTGGATTCGATTCATCGTTCTGTTCTATCCCTATCACATAATTCGTCATGAATAACCATAGGTATTCGCGTAATGTTAAAAATATCATTCGGCAAACAAGGATCCTTAAATTTTGCCCAAAAAGAAACCTATTATTATTAAAATAAAAAGTATGGAAATTATTTACGAATATTTATAAAGCGATAGAAGAATCATTAGGAACGAATTCTTTTTTTGTATCGATCATTTCAAACGTAGCAATAAACACGTCTATTCAGAAGAAATATTCAGAGCATAAAGAAGATTAATTTGAAAACAAGGTCGTAGCCAGCGTATTTCACAGGTCATTATCTGCGAGTCCCAAATTCCCTGTGACTCATTTCTCCTATTACCCTTCATAACCGTGTTACAACTTGAACATCTACGAGGACACGGATCTGATCTATTTATTAATATCATTCAGCAAACAAGGATCTTTGAAAATTTCCGTAAAAAGAAATTTATTATTATTATTATTATTCGTAAAAATATGAAAGACGATATTCTAACGCGCTAATTAGACGCTGTGGATCGATAATTGAATTGAACATCTACAAAGACAGGAATCTGATCTATCTATAGCAAATAAGAATCTTGACATTTGTCTTAAAAAGAAACCTACTATTATTAAAACAAAAAATATGAAAAACAATATTCTAACGCGTTAATTATACGCATGGATAATTGAAACTTGAACATCGATAAGGACCTGACCTACCTATTAATATCATTCAGCAAACAAGGATATTTGGATTTTCCCTAAAAAGAAACAAAAGACAATTGATAAAAAGATAATTTCCAAAAGAGAAGGTAATTTGCAAAAAGAAATAAAAAGATAATTGAAACGAAGCTTGAACATCTACAAGGACACGGATCTGACCTATCTATTAATATCATTCAGCAAACAAGGATGTTTGAATTTTCCTTAAAAAGAAACAAAAGACAATTGATAAAAAGATAATTTCCAAAAGAGAAGGTAATTTGCAAAAAGAAATAAAAAGATAATTGAAACGAAGCTTGAACATCTACAAGGACACGGATCTGATCTGTTCATTAATATCATTCAGCAAACAAGGATGTTTGAATTTTTCTTAAAAAGAAACAAAAGACAATTGATAAAAAGATAATTTCCAAAAAGAAATAAAAAGATAATTGAAACGAAGCTTGAACATCTACAAGGACACGGATTTGACCTATCTATTAATATCATTCAGCAAACAAAGATGTTTGAATTTTCCCTTGAAAAAAACAAAAAACAATTGATAAAAAGATAATTTCCAAAAGAGAAGGTAATTTGCAAAAAGAAATAAAAAGATAATTGAAACGAAGCTTGAACATCTACAAGGACACGGATCTGACCTATCTATTAATATCATTCAGCAAACAAGGATGTTTGAATTTTCCCTAAAAAGAAACAAAAGATAATTGATAAAAAGATAATTTCCAAAAAGAAATAAAAAGATAATTGAAACGAAGCTTGAACATCTACAAGGACACGGATCTGACCTATCTATTAATATCATTCAGCAAACAAGGATATTTGAATTTTCCCTTGAAAAAAACAAAAGACAATTGATAAAAAGATAATTTCCAAAAGAGAAGGTAATTTGCAAAAAGAAATAAAAAGATAATTGGAACGAAGCTTGAACATCTACAAGGACACGGATCTGACCTATCTATTAATATCATTCAGCAAACAAGGCTGTTTGAATTTTCCCTAAAAAGAAACAAAAGACAATTGATAAAAAGATAATTTCCAAAAAGAAATAAAAAGATAATTGAAACGCAGCTTGAACATCTACAAGGACACGGATCTGACCTATCTATTAATATCATTCAGCAAACAAGGGTCCTTAAATTTTTCCTAAAAAGAAACCTATTATTATTATTCGTAAAAAATATGAAAACAGACAATACGAAAAACAATATTCTAACGCGCTAATTATACACTGTGGATCGATAATTGAAACGAAATCCTCGCGTCGAATTTACGGGCACCCTGCAGCGCAAGTTCATCAACTGCTGTAGGCGCATTTGCAACGATGTCCGGACGATCTATCGGCGATATCGGTTTGCACGTCGATGCACGATGCTCTGGCGAGCGTGCAGCAGAGTAACGGGGATAGCGAGGCACGACACCCAACGTTTCGAGGGGGTGGAACTGGAATGAGGGTACCCGCTCGCCCTGGTAATGGAATACCTCCACTGGAGAAACGCAATCACGCTGATGTTTCGGAACCCCAAGGCTGCCACGAGGGATTTCCACGCTCATGAGCAGATCAGACTTGCGTGCTGCTGCTGGCTCCTCTGTCTCTCTTATCCCACTCCCCTCTCGTTTCTCCAATTTCCCCTTCCCTTGCTCCACCATCCCTCCACCTGTCAATCAAATATATCTCCAGGATGAAATTCTTTTTCCCGATTCGTCGTTCGTATCGATTAGAAACGTAACCGATCGTTTCTTCCGTGGAATACGAAGTTACGTCATTCGTTGGTTTCTTAATCACTGGTTCCAAGAAATCCAATCTCGCGAAATAATTTTTTAATTAACATTACCTATACGTGTTTCTAGGACTTCGTGGAACGAACAGTTTTTGCAATTTTGCGATCAGACGGTTCGTAGTATGCGAAATTAAACTTGTGTTATTTATGAAATGGACTAATTCATTAACTCGTTGATACGAAATTAACTAGAGTTTGATATTTGCTTTATTACGCAGAGCAATAATATTGGTTTAATTATGCAAAAGTTATCAAGATTATGTTCTTTCGATCGAATCGTTCGTCTTCTATTCTTTATTCTGCTGTTAATATTAGCTTGGCAACTAAGTGATCGCGGAATTTGCCATTGCCAGCTAATGAAAAATTCCGCAATCACATAGTTGCCAACCCGATAGTATTAGTCTCCGCCCTTTGGATTCAAATTCGCAACTTCTGCTACTGAGAATGGTGTTGAGGATTAAAGATGGATTTTTATAAATTTGTTTGATTGCAAAGGACACAGATTGATATCGCTAGGAGACGAAACTAGCGTTTCAGAGGATAAAGCGTATAGAAAAATTCCAATTAATTCCACTGTCTTGAAGGCAGGATCTCGGTGTAAGCCTTGAACAGCCGCAGGAAATGACAATTTCTCCCGGCAATACCATCGCGAGGCGTCGCCCTGACTTTTGCTCCTTCGTACATTCCCTCGGACGATGCCGGTTTCAGCGGACGAATCCCGCATTCCGGAAATCGCGAAGCGTTATTCCAGGTCCCACGCGGGTCGTCCAAGTCCCCCGGAGCGACATAACCCCGTGGCCGTGCCCGGAGCCAGCGAATCTCTTCTCGGCTAAGTCGCCGGGCAAAGTTATGAATTCTTTCGAAAATCTTGCCGGTGATCCTTCGAAGTTGAGCGGTCGGCGGGGATCAAAGAAGTTGGTATGGCTCGGCGGGCGGGTGGAAAGGGGTGGATCAAGTTGCCTTAGAATGAAACCTCGGGAAGAAGCGGTGGACGACGACGACAACGATGAGAAAGGTGAAGAAGAAGAAGAAAGTGGAGAAGGATAAGAGAAGAGGGTTTTCGGTGAGAAGAATCCAGCAGAGGGTAAAGAGGGTCGCAAAGGGGGGGAGGGGGAGGTAGTAGGAGTTTGAGATCGACAGAAGGGGCTGAGAGAATCGTGGAGCTTGAGACTACTAGGAGGGTGGTGGAAAGGGGAGCAGCAACGTGGAATACAAAGCAGCGACCGAACGATAGGAAGAGGAGGCTGAAGGAGTTTGGAAGGCTAAGCGGCCGGAGGAGGTGAGACGTTGGGAGAAGACGGGTTCGAGAAAGAAGAGACCCCCTGCCGTCTATTCAAAGCGCGCATGAGTTATTGCCATGGATAATTCGTAAATATGTTTATTTTGATTTTGTACACAACGCGGTTTTATTTCGTAGCCGGTTGAACGGTCGTTCTCGCGCCTCTCTTTCCCCCCCCCTCCGCCGTTCTTCCAGCGACTTTTTGGAATCGGCTTTGATCGCCACTCTAGTTTCGGATTATAAACGAGCACGGCACATGTTTCCAGAGGTAAACCAGAAAAATGACTGTCCACCACGCGCCTCTGTCGGTTTATCGCAGCACCGGCATTCCACTTGGCGTCGTGTACGCGGCTACGTACGTGAAAGAATGTCATGACATTTTTAACGGACCGGTGGCGGAAAGCGAAACACCGACGAAGACGTACGTAATTTTCGTATCCGAACGCGTTAACGATCCAATCGGTAGGGTCGAACGTCCCCCAAATGTCGTTCGAATCAGAAGAAATTCCTCGTTGATGGAACAAACGACGGAGGGAACCTTTCAGACGCCAGCAAACGGTTCCTCGAATTCCTATAATCCCGCGCAAGCCCTACGCTTCACTAACTCCTAATATCAATGATCGCGAGGGGAGAGTCCCCGTGGAAGATTCCTCCATCATTGATATCACTCGAAGAAACGGCTTGGGTGTATCGTGTTTGTCCCATGTTTGGACACGAAGCTTGAACGAGAGAGGCTTGGTCAGGGTGGTAGAGGAACACGGGAGAGAAGGTCGAGTCGAGGACGGGGGGATGAACGGAGACGGGAACCACGAGGGAATATAACGGAGAGGCCGTTGGAGAGAGGGAGAAAGGAGACAGGCCGAAGGAGAGAAGAGAGGAACGAAGCCCGCCATATCAGTCTTGCTTGCGCCGACAGTTCGTCATTTGTCACTGTCGCGGCCATTAATAACTCCGCCATCCTGTCACTGTGGATAATACGAGTAGGTCTCTGCGCTCGGGCTGTTGTAGCTCCGGCAGGGGTGGTGTTCCGTTCAATTCAGTTCGGTTTAAGGGGTCGCTACAACGGATTGGAAGAGCATGCCTTTCAGGGGATGTGTCATTCGTCGCACGGAGATATGGCGTGCGATCTTGTCGTCCATCTTGGGATGTGTTCGTTTTTTTCATTAGTTTCTTGCCGATGGTTGTAACATATTTTTTATGTGTCTATGGGATTGATAATACAAGCATAGGTATTAGGTTGTCCGGAAAGTGTTTTTCTCTCGCAACGTGCTTTTGCAACTTCGTACAAACGTGAAATGTCGCGGTGTTTGTCTCAACAGAAGAAAATACGTAATTCGACGAAATAATATAAAGCAAGAAAAAAAAAGAAAAGAAAAAACCTGCGTCTATTACTTGCTCATGAAACGAAAGAAACTTTTCGGACAACCCAATAGAATGTTATACGCGTAATTGTAAAATAATGCTTGTTAATAATAGAATGAATCACGTAATATCGGATAATATCAGAGTAAGAAACGTAATGTAATTTTTGAAATAAAGAATACTTCAAAATAGTAATTTCATTGCTTCCATATTTTACCAATGCATATCTATCAAATCTGCAGAAGACGATTAGAAAAATGGCGATTTTAACCAGCAGCAGCACCAGGACAGCTGAGAAACGTCCGTCAGCTCGTCATCGACACGGTGCCAGCGCCGTCCATCATCCGGACCGCGTATCTGCGCGTGTCAAGCACGTCTGCTTTCAAGTACTTCGAAGCGATTAAAACAAAAAACGAAAAGCCAGAGGGAAAAAAAAACAAAGTACATATCGAGAAAAACAGTCACTAAAAAAGGCAGGCAAAAAGAAGAAAAATAGGCAGAGTGGCCGTAGTGCGTTGGGGAAAAAATTTTCGCGAAAGCCCTTTCATCACACTTGCCCGCCAAACTGTCTCGCTGCAGTTTTTATTGTGTCCGAATTGCGAGAGCTACGGGGGTAGAGAATTATTGTGAAAGCACCGAACATGTGGACGTTAACACCGCGAGAGCTCGTTTGCCCGCGGACAAGGGCGAAGGGTCGGCACGGGGGACGGGGGCGGTGGGAGATGCGGCCAGCTTGTTGGTATTACGTAAGCGTGGCGCGGCCATTTTAAAAATGGGGGAAAAAAATATACGCGGGGAAAAAGAGGTTATGTGCCGGCCGCTGGCTGATGCCAACACGGCTTTTTAATTAGAACCGGCAACGCGCCGCCACCTGACATCCTGCACCGCCGCCACCCCTTCATCAAAGTATCATTCTCATTTCGTCGAATTTCAGCGGCAGAATTGCGATGCATCGAGAGCCATGTTGCGAGAACTGCGAAGCAAGATGGCGGAGAAAGAAGGTAAAGAAGAAGGATAAAGGTAAAGGAAAGAAGTAAGAAAAAAAATGTTACACGGTTTGTACGTACGTAAATGCATATGGTATACCGTTAACAGCCTGCAGGCCAACGTTAATTGCCTTGCTTTTTAAATGCATCGAACGGCCGCGTTTAATCGGTCAGCTCGATCGCTCCACTTGCCCGGTGAAAGGTTCGATATACGTATTATTATTTCAACGCTGGAGAACGTAATATCGCATGATGAGGGCCGCTTCCTCGCTTTCCAGAGACGCAATGCAGCGCGCTTTGATCTGCCGGCTATGTACGCGGGAGGGCTGTGCCACCGAGTATCTCCATTGGTCTCGTTGAACGGTGAAAGGTTGTTCCGTAAGGACGTCGTTTGTTACGCCTATCGTTTGTGTATCCACGCGGAATGCGCTCCGTGTTCTGGAATGAGCGATCGCTGGCTGAGTAATCGGTGATATCCTGGCAACCTTTGCCTCGATTTCCATCGGCCATTTATGTAGTCGATATTCTGGTATGCGTTGCTTGCCACGATATATCCATCGTATTGTGGACAGTGTGACGTGTTGTTGGTTGAAGTAATAATGATTTAATTAACTATATTTGCAGATCTTTTAAACTGCAGAATACAAAGTTAATCGCAAGCGTTGATGATATTCCTTATGAGATACTGAATTGTTACGGTCATTCGCTAGACTCATTTGTTACACTCATTCGCTCCACTCACTCACTCACTCGCTCCATACTCATATCGATTCGCGCGACTGACTCTGTCTGCGGGACATGGTCGTCTATATATACTGATCGAGGAGGGTACCGAAAGGTTTCAACTTGTCGCCGGTTGTGGGTTGCACGTAGCAGCGAAGTTGCTTTGTCCAGAGTTTGCTCATTGCATTATGTGCGTCGTACAGTGTTAATTGTCAGTGGCAAAACAAGCGCGTGAGGTGTCCTAAGACGCATATGCCGTTACGATATATAGAAGTTGGAATAGTAACGAAATATTCTATACACCTTTGCTATTGTCGCTTTTGCTCCAATGTCCATTTATTCTTTACCATGGTGAAACTGTCAATCTGAAGGTCTATCGATTCTAAGATTTCTTAGGGTAAACATCAATGATCGCCTTTGCTTTGCCATTGGAGGGAAACGTGAAGAAGAAACCAACTTGGCACAATAGATACCTATAGATACAATAATACGGCGAGCTTCTAACCCGATTCTTCGGATGCGTGACAATAGCATTTTGCTAACGATTCTATAGGATTCGGGGATCAAGGACAGTTTTAAGTTCGGAAAGGATTTCAACTTCACGCTGCGACCGAACCGATTCTTCTACGCGATCCCGACCTTCGTTTCCTGCGTCACGAATAGCGAAAAGGACGGCCATAAATCCCGTCAAGGTCACTGACTCCGAGATCCTTTCAGTTTCCTCTTCCTCTTTCGCCGACTCTCGTGAAATCGTTGCGCATATCTGGTTTAGAGTAACCCGACCAGCGAGTACTCTTCCTGTTTCCTTTTCCCTTTATCCTGGCCTGGCCCGAATCCTCAGATCCCGCCATTATGCCGCCGCAACTGTCGAGAATTCCTCGCTTCAAATTCGCCAATTTCTCTCGTCTTGGGTTTACAAAGAATTCTTCACGGATACTGTCAAATCTTGAAATTATGCTTGTTAAATTTTTCATGAGATACTTTCGTTAAGATATCTGCACGTAGCATTTAAATTTTGATGCGTTGGCTGAGTCGTTCCAGGACACTCAAACCGATGTTCGATTTAGTTCACAGTTTTGTAAATACGATGGAATTTATTTTTTAAATAAATAGCATGATATGTAGAAAATAGAGAATTCGTAAGTAAAAGGATTGTTATGTCCGAAGATTGGCAAAGTAATTTCTCTTTCTTTAATTATGTTGCTGAAAAGGTCGTAATTTCTAATCGTTCGTCGAGCAAATTCCAAATTCCAAGTATTACGATTGAACCTTTTACTGTTGCGGAATTTTTTACGATTAGCGTGACATTTCACGCGAAATGATACGATGATTGGGATAGAGAAGTAGTGGGAAGGTCGACCGGAAGCATGGCCGAAGAAATCATGAAACTCAGCAGCGTACTGGGACGATCGGAGCTGTCGGCGGGAGAGAAGGGTGTGATGCCGGGAAACGGGGTGAGAGCGCATTCTGCAAGACGAACGAGGGGAAAGTAAAAAAATATCGAGTGCGATTTATCAAAGGCATTTCTTGGGCTGCTGACTCTCTACGAATTTTCGCCATATTCCTGCGAGGGCGAAAAATGTTGAACCTTTGTTCCTATCTATCCAACTTGTCCGTTAGTGTATGCAGTAATTGATTACGATTATCGTATCGTGCTTGAAACCTTATTAATTTATAAAAATAAGAAGACATTATGTGACGTTAGCCCTTAAATAACGCGACAGACACATAAAGCTGTTGCTGTTCCTATACATATAAAGCGTTGTGTATTCCTATTACCAAAGTGTAAAGCATTAAATTATTTATTTTATGATAATATCTATAACGCAATTTTTTAAATATTTCGTCCATTTACTTGAATACTAATGTATTACAACATTCATAGTTATTAGTTTATATAAGAAACATTCTTTGTGTTGAAGTAACTGCTTCAAGAAAAGCTCTACATCTTTATTTGTGTACATCTGTGACCTAGACACCGCTATTACACAGAAAATAGAACTTAGTGAAAGAAAATATTCTAAATAAGAAAAGGTGCATATTATTGTACTCTTGGATATACATTATGTTTTGGGCTACAAGGTCTAGGAACAAAGCAAATAATAAATAGATTTCTATTTGTGTTCTTTGTAGCCTTTAGCTACAGCTACAAGGTTAGCTCTTTTGGTAATGTTCTTTTGCTATAAATATATCAACGTGCTCTCTATTTTTCTATTGTATTGTAACACTAAGAGAATCAGGAACTGGATCAGCATAAACTTATACATTATACTTACACTTATACCTTTATCTATTTCAATATAATTTTCTATTACTTAAAAGTCCTAAGAGGAGGACCAGCCTATCAAAATGGATAATAATAAACCCACACATTATTGTTTAAATTAATTTTTTAAATTGTAAATAGGATGTTTTAAAATAAATGTAAAAACATTTTAAGTGTACTCTATGAGTATAATCAAATAGAAAATGTTCAAAGCTTTATGAAAAATCCTAGGAATAGAACCAACCTATCAAAATGGATAATAACAAACCCACACAGTATTATTTAAATTTATATTTTAAATTGTAAATAGGATGTTTTAAAATAAATGTAAAAACATTTTAAGTGTACTCTATGGGTATAATTAAATAGAAAATGTTCAAAGCTTTATGAAAAATCCTAGGAATAGAACCAACCTATCAAAATGGATAATAACAAACCCATACAGTATTATTTAAATTAATAATTTCAATTGTAAATGGGATGTCTTAAAATAAATGAAAAAGCTAAACACTCTAAGTGTACCCTGTGGGTATAATGAAATAGAAAATGTAAATACAGATTGTTCAAAGCTTTGTGAGAAATCCAACCTATCAAAATGGGTAATAATAAACCCACACAGTATTATTTAAATTAATATTCTAAAGCATAAATAGGATGTCTTAAAACAAATGAAAAAGCCAAACATTCTAAGTGTACCCTGTGGGTATAATCAAATAGAAAACGTAAACACAGATTGTTCAAAGCTTTGTGAAAAATCCAACCTATCAAAATGGATAATAATAAACCCACACAATATTATTTAAATTAATGTTCTAAAGCATACATAGGATGTCTGTAATTAGGATGTTATTCTAAGTGTACTCTGTGGATATAACCAAATAGAAAATGTAAACACAGATTGTTCAAAGCTTCATGAAGAATTCTAAGAGTAGAACCAACCTATCAAAATGGATACACATTATTATCTAAATTAATATTCTAAAGCGTAAATGGGATGTCTTAAAATAAATGAAAAAGCTAAACACTCTAAGTGTACCCTGTGGGTATAATGAAATAGAAAATGTAAACACAGATTGTTCAAAGCTTCATGAAATATCTAACCTATCAAAATGGATAATAATAAACCCACGCAGCATTATTTAAATTAATAATTTAAATTTCAAATAGGATGTCTTAAAATAAATGACAAAGCTAAACATTCTAAGTATACCCTGTGGGTGTAATCAAATAGGAAATGTAAACACAAATTGTTCAAAGCTTCATGAATCCTAAGAGTAGAATCAACCTATCAAAATGAATAACAACAAACCCACACAGTATTATTTAAATTAATATTCTAAAGCGTAAATAGGGTGTCTTAAAATAAATGATAAAGTCAAACATTCTAAGTGTACCCTGTGGATGTAACCAAATAGAAAATGTAAACACAGATTGTTCAAAGCTTCATGAAGAGTCCTAAGAGTAGAACCAGCCTATCAAAATGGATAGCAACAAACCCACACGTTATTATTTAAATTAATATTCTAAAGCGTAAATGGGGTTAATGTCTTAAAATAAATGAAAAAGCTATACATTCTAAGTATACCTTGTGGGTATAATCAAATAGAAAACATAAACACAGATTGTTCAAAGCTTCATGAAAAATCCAATCTATCAAAATAGATAATAATAAAGCCATACATTATTATCTAAATTAATATTCTAAAGAGTAAATAGGATGTCTTAAAGAAATGAAAAAGCCAAACATTCTAAGTGTACCCTGTGGATGTAACCAAATAGAAAACATAAACACAGATTGTTCAAAGCTTCATGAAAAATCCAATCTATCAAAATAGATAATAATAAAGCCACACATTATTATCTAAATTAATATTCTAAAGAGTAAATGGGATGTCTTAAAGAAATGAAAAAGCCAAACATTCTAAGTGTACCCTGTGGATGTAACCAAATAGAAAATGTAAACACAGATTGTTCAAAGCTTCA
Organism: Bombus haemorrhoidalis; assembly: GCA_014825975.1. Taxonomy (NCBI): domain Eukaryota; kingdom Metazoa; phylum Arthropoda; class Insecta; order Hymenoptera; family Apidae; genus Bombus; species Bombus haemorrhoidalis. The sequence continues at coordinate 1,336,019 of CM026178.1, forward strand.
TGAAGAGTCCTAAGAGTAGAACCAGCCTATCAAAATGGATAGCAACAAACCCACACGTTATTATTTAAATTAATATTCTAAAGCGTAAATGGGGTTAATGTCTTAAAATAAATGAAAAAGTCAAACATTCCAAGTGTACCCTGTGGGTATAATCAAATAGAAAACATAAACACAGATTGTTCAAAGCTTCATGAAAAATCCTAAGAGTAGAACCAGCCTATCAAAATGGATAATAATAAAGCCACACATTATTATCTAAATTAATATTCTAAAGAGTAAATGGGATGTCTTAAAATAAATGAAAAAGCCAAACATTCTAAGTGTACCCTGTGGGTATAATCAAGTAGGAAACGTAAACACAGATTGTTCAGAGCCTTGTGGAATATCCGAGCTGTTTTGGCAATATCCTTTTGCTATAAATATACGAACGTGACCCTATTTTTCCATCGTATCGTAACACTATGAGAGTGAGGACCTGGATCAGCATAAACTTATGCATTACACTTACACTTGTATCTTTATTTATTACAATATATTTTCCTATTACAAATTCATCCACTCGTTCTTCTATCCTTTCAACCTCAACCCTTTGAAATACAAAACGACGATACAATTGCGATAACTGTACGTAAATTAACAATTTCAAGATATTTTATTAGAATTGGAACAATGACGCGTTTAAAAATCAAAAACTACCATACTTCCACAAATGATGGGATATTAATATACCTACTAAATCATACTTCACAATTCCACCTAAACTCCCACCCTCATAATGATCCATTTTACGTATCTCCTGAACAACTGAACACTCCCACCACAAGCTACTCAAACCCGGTAGCTGAACGACAAAGGGTCACCAGCGCGTGAAAATGATTTCGAGTCGATCTGTTGAGCCATTCATAGAAGGTCGGTCTTGCGAGCTTCACCACGACCGATAAACGTGATTTATATGGGGCGTCGATTTTCTCGAAATTTTCACCGGTTTCCTAAGGGCGACGCCACAGGAGGAGGAAGGTACGAGGCGAAGGGGAGTGGTGAGGTCGAACGTAGGATAGGTTCATCGGGTCGTGTTCCACCCCCCGTCGATCCGACGTTTCGTTCGGCCGCGACGCGGAAGCGAAGGGAAATAAATTACACGGCACAGCGTCCAACGGCTACGTCTAGTTCGCTTCACCCTCCGGAGGCCTCGAGGAACACCTCCCCTTGCTCCTTGCTCGCCTTCTCGCGGCTCATCCGGAGCCCCTCCACATAGAATCCACCCACCCGTGGATCGTGAATCGAGTCTCAGCTCTTCTTCGTTCGCGTCTTTCTTCCTTCGACGACGACGTCGCTTCCTCTGGTTGAAAACTCTCGACGAGCTAGCTTCGACCAATCCGGCCGCGTTATTAATGCTTTTTAATTTCCAGCCGATTCTACTACCAGCTACCCTCTCGTCCTGCTTTAACAACGGCCATGTTAACAAATTGTGTAATTAGGATGGATCTCCAGGGAATTTGGTCAGCTGGATCACGTGCCTAATTGCTTTCGTGGCTCGTACCACGATCCCATCTCGTTTCGGTTGCACCACTTTCAAATAGTTTTGACGCACGGTTCAATGAAATTCGCTTGTCGTTTTGTATTTTTGTTGCGTTGATTTGGACGGATCGGGTCCGCGGTATTTGTCATAGGCTGTAGAACGCATGCCAGGAATTTTGGATTTTATACTGTACATCAATTTTAAGTCACACTTTTTTAACAAGTTCCATATACGGTAGTGGTTCTATTTTCCAATTAATTTATGCTAATTTACATATTAAAACTGACAATTCTCGGAGATGTACGATTTTAGGATGATCTAGCAGGCAACTAAGTGATCGCGTATTTTAAATAAGAAGGACAATTCACGTAGAATTTTATTCAATTAGGAAGTTCCGTTTTCGTAGATCACCTTTTACCATTTTTCAGACAGTGTCATAATTCCATGTTCATGAAGCTTCCGATTTTTGCAAGCAAACAACTGAATTTAATGTGATTTCACGTCATCAGCGTCGTGACAGATTTTACCATTTAAGGAGTTCTGCATGCAACGAAATAAATGGTAACCTGAAGGCGCAAGGTCACGGCTATATGGCGGATGTGACAACACATAGCAACCCAGTTCCAATCGTTTTTGGCGAGTGACCAGAGACGCGTACTGGAAAACAACACTCTTACGATTTGCCGCTTTTCTTGAACCTCAGTTTTGGTAAAAGTTCAAAGCACAAAATTCCTCTATAATCCCATCAAAGTGACAGCATAATCTTTTTTTGGTGGATCTCAGCTTCTGGTGTCGTCTGGGCTGGTTCATCTTGCATCAGCCACGATCTTTTCCGATTAACTTTTCCGCCAGTGATCAGTCGTTTCAGAAATAGACCGATTTCCTTAATTTCCTTCAGCTGACGAGGGAGCCATAAATCGACTTTCTTTTTAATTTCTTTTTTACGCCATACATCGAGCTTCTCTGCAATCTCGCGCGCTGCGCTATGAGCGAATCGACAATGACCTTGATACGAGTCTCGTCAATTTCAACTGGACGACCAGATCGTTCAGCATTTTTCAGTGAAAGATCAAATTTGGCAAACCAATTTTCACACCGCCTTCCCTTCAAGGCCTCTTTTCCATATACAGCACGTAACTTGTCGCGTGCTTGCGATGCGTTCCTTCCTTTTCGGAAATAATACAATGAAATACGAAATGTGAAACGCGCGTCTTGTTGTTTTATTTTTAAATTGGCATAAAAACGAAAGTAAACGACTAGCCGATACAATTTTTCTATTAAATTAAAGGTGGAAATCGGAAGAAGAAAACAGTATAGGTTAGGTGCTTCGAACACGTTGACGAAGCAAAAGACCGCCTATTGACAAAGTGCGCAATCATAATTATGCAAAATAAAAAATTTCTGACATAGATTCTGTACTCTATGAGAATTACATTCCTCTTGGAATCATTTTTACAAGAATGGACAGAGCAATCGAATTGGAACGAAGCTTTCGTTAAAGCCATTTCAAAATTGTTCGATCGGCGTGAGCAACACGAGGTTCGCTATTTTGGGAAAAAATTCTCATTTCAATTGATATGGACAATTCTTTCTGCTTTAAGCTGACAGAATTAATTCGTTTGCACATTGAAGCACAAGTGTGTCACTCGCGCGATCGATTCGTAGCGGAGACTAGGCAGAAAGTTTCGGTGGAGAACGGTATCATTAAGATCTCATTATTCAAATTCGATCTTTGCATACTTAATCGTGGCCGTGTTCGTGTAACCACCGTACCCGGGCACTGGCTGCCAAAGATAAAGCATAATATCGCGATTCCCGGCCGCGTAATGATGATGACCGGCTTGCCGCCGCGTGGATAGCCAGGTAAGGGCTGCGCCTTCGCTACATAATATGCGTAATGTGAAAAGAGGCGATTTTCTCGGTGCTGGCGCGAGCAAAACGACCAGCCTTGGTAAATTCGTGTTATCAGTGGCGATGGAGAGCGTGCTCGGGGGGCCAGGGCCGAATGAAGTTGCTAGTGGAGAATGGCCGCTCACGAGGCAGCCCCGTGAAACGCGCGAAATTATGCTTACCATGGCCGTGACATGGGATTGAGTTATTTCGCCATTTCATATGTCATGCTTCGAACGAGCTCTTGGCCACTGGACCATTATTTTTTATACGTTAAGCTTGTTGTATTTAAATGAGCAAGTTATAGAATTTAAGGCTAGAACTACCGATAGTTAACACGAAGCTATCTCTACCAAAAGCAGTGAAAATGACTGGTCTTTGAAAAATACTTAATCGTAGAATATTTTTATATTTATTGATTTATTACTTTCTTATTCTTTTCTTACAATTCCATGTTGGGTAGTATAATTTTGCTATTATTAATTCAACTGGCAACATCGTCCTCCCTAAACGAGGGTCGACACGTTTATAAGATTGTAGAAGCAGTCGTTTTGATTGCTCTGGTATTTTTAGCGTTAGCATCTAGCGATCTAGCGATCGATCGTAAAAATTTAAAAAAATCGTGGCAAGTTGTGGAAAACGAGGAAACTGGTTAATTGGAGTTCGATAAACAGACTGCAGCACCCTTTTACACTTTGACAAGTGTCAGTCACTTGTTGACTGGTATTGGTACGAGTAGCCTTGATATAAAATTATTTTTAGTTTGAATACATAAAAAAGAAAATAAAATTCATTATATTATTCGAAAGTCGTTACATAATTGCGAAAAGAAGTATAACACAAAGCAGGAATTTTATAATAAAATTGTAAAAGCGAAGACTTTGGTTGGTGTGTTCGTTAGTGTTTTTTAAATGTTTAAACACTTATGGAAGATTTAAATGTACAAGTATAAAGTACACAAAATATTTAATGTTAAGAATTCGTTTAAATAATTAAGGAAGGTCGAAATCACTATTCTACACTATAACAGGAAACAGTTTTAAAATAAAATTATAAAACTAGTCAATTTGACTAGTGTGTTAGTTCTAGTGTTAATAAGTGTTCTCTAAATGTTTAAATAATTATGGAACATTAGAATGTGCATGTATAAAGTACACAAAATATTTAATGTTAAGAATTCGTTTAAATAATTAAGGAAGGTCGAAATCACTATTCTACACTATAACAGGAAATAGTTTTAAAATAGAATTGTAAAATCAGTCAATTTGACTAGTGTGTTAGTTCTAGTGTTAATAAGTGTTCTCTAAATGTTTAAACACTTATGGAAGATTTAAATGTACAAGTATAAAGTACACAAAATATTTAATGTTAAGAATTAGTTTAAATAATTAAAGAAGGTCGAAATCACTATTCTACACTATAACAGGAAACAGTTTTAAAATAAAATTGTAAAATCAGTCAATTTGACTAGTGTGTTAGTTCTAGTGTTAATAAGTGTTCTCTAGATGTTTAAACAATTATGGGAGATTAAAGTGTACACGTATAAAATATACAAAATATCCAATGCTAAGAAGTCGTTTGAATAATTAGGGATGCACAGAATCACTATAATACACTATAGCACAAAACAGTTTTAAAATAAAACCGTAAAACCAGTCAATTTGACTAGTGTGTTAGTATGTGTCCTTTATATGTTTAAACAATTATAGGAGATTAAAGTGTACAAGTATAAAGTGTACAAAATATTCAATGTTAACAACTGAATAATTAAGGATGGACAAAATCACTATACTACACTATAACACGAAGCAGTTTTAAAATAAAATTGTAAAACTAGTCAATTTGACTGGTGTGTTAGTTCTAATGTTAAACATTAGGTCGTCCGAAAAGTTTCTTTCGTTTCAGAAGGAAATAATCGACGCACATTTTTCGTTTTATATTATTTTATCGAATTACGTTTGATTCATTGTGTTCAATCACGACATTCGAAAGATTAGATTTCATGTTTGTATAAAGATGCATCGTTGTACAAGACGTGTCTGTAAAGGAAAGATACTTTTCGGACAAGCTAATATATATGTATACTATTTTAGAATTTGTAAAATTTCTTAATAATAGAGCAATTAGATTCTTAAGTCTTGAGAAGTTTAGAATTTAAAAACATTCACCATATGTATCGTATTTTAATATGCTTGAAAATGCTGTTTGTACGAATAATTTATCTAATCGAATGCCACTAACAACGTTTCGCTATTTATCGCTCGTACGAGCTCTTATTAGCTTCTGATATTACAGTTCCGCTGTAGATGAATACGTCTATGCATTTTGTCTAAATTATCTCTGTATCGCATTTCACTTGTCCGACGTATATAATTTATTCTGAAGAGAAACAAATGATTGGATAGATAAATATAAAAATATGTGGTCATATAACTGAAGTCTTGCTTTTCATGTTTTCTACAAAGTTAAAAGAACAAGTGGCGTATCATTTTTCATTTTTCTCAAGCTGTGAATTGTAAGGCGATAAATCTGAGCGATCTGCTGCCAAAACTTGGCAAATTTCATTACATCGATCAAAACATCCGCAAATCATCGTCTATAATTACAACTCTTTTATAAGTATAAAATATTCGGAAGATTAACTTGGACCGAGTAGATCGCGTGAGAACACCGATATTTCCACGAAGCCTTTCCCTCCTGTTTTCGTTTCGTGCGTCTTTTTACCTCGATTCAGCCGGTAAACAGGCAAAAGAAAAAAGAAAACGTTCATTCTCGAGATTCGGCCGCGTGAAACACCAAAGAGCGTCTTTCGCGAGACAGGAAGGACTATTAATTACTGTCCACGATGGCTGAGCGCACGGCTAAGGAAAGTAATTATGTGTCGCAGCCAGCTACTTGCGACTTAAGACGTACGAGCCGCAACAAACGTAATTTTTTAACGCCTCTACCGAGCCTGCTTGGAAGAGGAAGAAAGAGAAGAATTCTCCACACCTGACACAACATTCCGAGATCGAAAAACGAGGCCCGAATATAAATCGAAATCTTCTATAATTAAACATTCACGGCGATTTTAGCATTTGAGAGTCGTGAATATTCAATTAGAAATCCATGTATATAACGTTAAACACAGTATAATTAGGGTTTATCTCAACACGACAAAATCGATCGTACGTAATTTGGCAAAATAATACAAAACAATTATTTCCTCATAGAACGAAAGAAACTTTTCGGACAACCTACTATCTAAGAGGTTAAATACTAATATTGTATAATTAGTAGTTTCATGGAGTAACAATTGCCTGGTACAATATTTAAACGATAAAACAAACATCAATTTAGTTTCTATTTCCTTAGTTACCTTCATAAAAATTCGCCATTAATTTGTGCACTTATGTCGTACGATTTTATAAAATGTTTGCTAAATTGTCTAAACACACACAAGCTTTAATTTGCTATTTAATATTATTAACAAAATTAACAAATTGCTCATTATAGAATGTTGGGTAATCACGTTATATACAAAGATATACAAATTTTTAGGTTATCCGGAAAGTGTCTTTCTTTCGCAAACGTGTTTTTTACAACAATGCACCTTAATACAAACGTGAAAGCAAGCCTGTGAAACGGCACGGTGTCCATCTCAACAAAACAAAATGGATTGTACGTAATTTGACAAAATAATGTAAAAGAAAAATCCTCGTGCGTCTATTATTTCCTCATAGAACGAAAGAAACTTTTCGGACAACCTACTATCTAAGAGGTTAAATTAGTAGTTTCATGGAGTAACAATTGCCTGGTGCAATATTTAAACGATAAAACAAACAGCAATTTAGTTTCTATTTCCTTAGTTACGTTCATAAAAATTCGCCATTAATTTGTGCACTTATGTCGTACGATTTTATCAAATGTTTGCTAAATTGTCTAAACACACACAAGCTTTAATTTTCTATTTAATATTATTAACAAAATTAACAAATTGCTCATTATAAATTGCTGAATAATTACGTTATATACAAAGATATACAAATTTTTAGGTTATCCGGAAAGTGTCTTTCTTTCGCAAACGTGTTTTTTACAACAATGCACCTTAATACAAACGTGAAAGCAAGCCTGTGAAACGGCACGGTGTCCATCTCAACAAAACAAAATGGGTTGTACGTAATTCGACAAAATAATGTGAAAGAAAAATCCTCGTGCGTCTATTATTTCCTCATAGAACGAAAGAAACTTTTCGGATAACCTAACAAATATCCACAACTCGATAACTTTCCCTCTATATCCCATAATATCCCATAATCTTGTAAAGCAAAGAAGAACCAGCCTGAAAGCTGCACGAAAATCACATTCCAGAAAAATAGTAGGAACCCTTTTGATCTCGAGGAAGAATGAAAGCCGATTAGGGGAGACAGAAGACAATACACAGCGCGCGCATCGTGGCCGGTGCGCTCGCGCATCCATCAGCGTTGATGTCTTTGTTCTTCTCGCTGTACTGCCACGTAAGAAAGATCTGGCAGGCCTCGGAGAATAAGGTAGGGAGGCGGCAACAGGAAGAGACGACCGTGGAAAAACAGAGTAGCTCTCTGTCCAGGGCGTCCTAGTCGCGATCCATCAAACGTCAGCGATCAGCTTTTTTCTCGTCTGAAAAGTGTGTCCAAGACACGCACACTGAAATCATCGGATCGTTGAGCCGCTGGAACGGAGGCCAGCTGTCGTTTCTCTCGTTTGTGTTCGTCTTCCGCTCTTCCTTCTCTCTCTCTTGGAGACGGTGTTTCGAATTCGAGGCGATTCGACCAGGGCAAACATGCGTGCGGTTTTTCCACGGCGACCGAGCCGATTTTTCAAGCGCGATCCGTGTGACGCTTATAGGCCCGAAGATTGTGGAAGGGGACGGGTTTGCGACAGGCGGTGAACACGGGCTGGGGAACACGGGCCAGGAATATGAGCGGAACACGTCTCGACCCTGTACTCGAGATAACCGAGCTGGCGGTAACATGTCCGCTCGACGAAACACCTCGCTAAGAACGAGCTCGGATTTTTACATATTAATTGGAGGCTGTGGTGGAAGGCGTTGTTGCACGTAAAATCCAAAATGTTGATTGTGTGACGCGGTTGGCCATGTCGTTTGGGAGAGACAGAACGTGTTTATTAACTCGTGATGCTTCGCGTAGTCGTTGTTACTTGTTCTTAACAGCATCGCTAAGTTTTATTATAATAACGACGTGATTACACTGTCTGAATCGTATTTAGTTTTTTCATCAGTACAGTAATCCTGGAAAGTTCAAAGAGAATTATGCAACTACTTGCTTGCAGTCCTAACACGCTGGAACATTAAATTACCAGCGTTGCATTCTAATGGGAATACACGTCATTCTTTTACGATGAGCAAATTACACGCTTCTTTCAGCGTAAATTGAACAAACGTATACGTGTGCTTCTTAAAAAGAAAAAAAGAAAAGGAAAAAAAGAAGGAAAAAACGATCTAATGGAAAAAAAGGCAATTTTAGCCATTACGCTCATTGAAAACAGGCAGAAGAGCGGCGCAGTAAAATACAAATTACACGGTCAACTTCTTTTCACACTCGCTAGTGCATCGAACAGCGATTAGAACCGCGTTACGTTCGAGGGAAGATTGAAGACATCAATTACCAGCGGAACCTATCGGACATGGACGTCTAGAAAAATCAATTATAAATAACCGGCGTTGTATCGAACGGACGTTTCTAATGTATAATAATGCAGCCCGATCGTCCGCCGCAGCGTAATCCAATTTCGATGTTTGTTTTTTTCGCGACACGCGTGATAAAGCGGCGTATCCGAGCGTGGACGTGAAAAATCGTGGCCATATTGTATATGTGCCTGTGACTGACTGCCTACTTCACTGTCTTGCAATCCATACGCTAAGATTAATCAATGACATCCATTGGAGGAATGTCTTCGGGTTTGTATTTGTCACTCGCACGGTTCCTTTGAGACCGCTCTCTATAGAGGGATCGGATAAATGGAAAACGAGCCGGAGCACGGAATCGATCTCGTCACCATGTACTTTTTAACCCTTTGCAACGATCCTTTGCTCGCCTTGTATTTCAAATTCCAGTCGTCTCCCTCTTTTTCCAAGCTGATTACTCGCCATACGCTTGTGAATGAAATGTTAGTTACGTAAATTATACGTAGAATTATAAAACGGATCGCTTAAGGTAATTTTCTCAGGAAATAGAGTTCCTTTAGCAATAATTTTTACAGCAAACATTTATCGACTTTCTCACTTCGACTCTGTAACTCTGGGAATTTCCTTTCGAACCATCGCGGTGCAAAGTATCTTGTACCGATTGTATAATTTTATGTAATTGCCACGCTGAGATCACGTGTTTCGCTGAGGACAACACGGGAGCATTTTTAGTATGTAATGGCAAAGTAATAATAAATTGACGATGTAAAACAATATTCTTCACCGATGGACCGTTTATCTTATTGGTGGTCACGGGTAACCATCATGGCGTCTTGCTAACAGCTGATTGCGACATATTATAACAAGGCTTCCTTTATTTCAACTAACCATTCGCTTTCGTCGTTTCGTCGCAAGCAAAACGTGCAGAATATATCGTTGAACCGTGTAGAAGATATTAGTAAACAGTATTACGATTATTTTTACGATTTCGACGAAACATTCGGCTGAAATGGCAGAGGTCCGGAAAAAGATTACGTTTGCGATGAACCAATGGTAATGGTAGATTACAACGGAGGAAAATGTGCCGTAGATTCATCAGATCAAATGGTAGCGTGTTCTACAGCACATAGAGGAACCCTCAAGTGGTACGTAAAATTAGCTTTAGAGTTATCGTTAAATACATCAATTTCAAACGCG